>JACEVL010000397.1:542500-637500 GCA_020284085.1 Aporrectodea caliginosa
GATGATTACCGGTATTATGATTATGATTATAATGATGATGATACGATGATGATACGATGGTGATACGATGATGATACGATGATGATACGATGATAAGGTGACGATAATGATGATGATGATGGTGACAGTGATGATGAAGGTAATTACGGTGACGATGGTGATGGTAATGATGATGATGATGATGATGATGATGATGATGATGATGATGATGATGATGGTGACAGTGATGATGAAGGTAATTACGGTGACGATGGTGATGGTAATGATGATGATGATGATGATGATGATGATGATGGTGACAGTGATGATGAAGGTAATTACGGTGATGATGGTGATGGTAATGATGATGATGATGATGATGATGGTGACAGTGATGATGAAGGTAATTACGGTGACGATGGTGATGGTAATGATGATGATGATGATGATGATGATGATGATGATGATGGTGACAGTGATGATGAAGGTAATTACGGTGATGATGGTGATGGTAATGATGATGATGATGATGATGATGGTGACAGTGATGATGAAGGTAATTACGGTGATGATGGTGATGGTAATGATGATGATGATACAGGGTAGTGAGGAAGGGCGAAGTGTCTGTCGTGAATATATCGTCGACCGGATGTAAAGGAGAGAGCAGCGAAGTCAACCACCTGGAACACGTCATCCTCACCATCGACATGACTCACAGCTGCCGAGGAAATCTACAGATCGACCTCACGTCACCTGATGGTAGCTAATCTAATCTAATCTAATCTAATTTAATCTAATCTGATCTAATTTAATCTAATCTAATCTAATCTAATCTAATCTAATCTAAACTAATGACTCCTATTGCGCCGTTATCTACGAGTCGATCGATTGATCCATCCATCCATCAATCCATTCATCCCTTCATCCATCCATCCACTCATCCATCGATTCACCCATCTATCCACTTTTCCATTCACTCAATCCATCCCAGGCTCCACCCGCCAACCGATCCATCTATCTGTCCGTCGTCAATCCATCCTCTTTCATAAACTGATCAATCCATTTATTGTTCAATTGACTATCGATTCTTCTATCGATTCTTCTATCGATTTTCGTAGGAACCGTTGCGGAACTTTTGACGAGACGTCCAAGCGACAAGTCGTCTTCCGGTTTCACGGAATGGCCCTTCATGTCCGTGCACACGTGGGGCGAGAACCCGTCTGGGGTCTGGACCCTTCGTATCAGAGACAAAGTACGTTGACACATCGCTTTCGAGATAATTAAAGTGCTTCTGAATCGTTGCTTCGAGTCATCGACTGCTTACGAACTACGGCACTCAAATCTCTATTATCATTATTACTATTATTATTATTATTATTATTATTGTTATTGTTATTGTTATTATTATTATAATTGTTATTGTTATTGTTATTATTATTATTATTATTATTATTATTATTATTATTATTATTATTATTATTATTATTATTATTATTATTATTATTATTAATTGCGTTGCCTTTTTCAATTTATATTATTGTTGTTGTTGTTGTTGTTATATTATTGTTGTTGTTGTTGTTATATTATTATTATTATTATTATCATCGTCGTCGTCGTCATTATCATCATCATCATCATCATCATCATCATCATCATCATCATCATCATCATCATCATCATCATTGGTATTTTTCAAATTGGGGAATTTATGTATCGTTTTGACCGAAACCTTCTGCCTTCTATTTACAAACATTACTTTCAATGTAATTATTATAGATCCATCCGTATTTTACTAGAAACTCTAGCTCTTATCGCCGCACCTATGCCCGCACGAATACGTCTCTTCTCTATTAAATCAATTGGAGTAGTGATCTGGGAAAAAATTCCTATGGAAATTCGCTTATCCCCAGCATCTGGGTATTCAAAAAGAAATTAAGCACCTACCTTATACAATGTACTGTATTACAAACGACCTTGTCTGACCTTTCGCCCGATTCTTGTGCATGGTAGTAGACCTACCTAATCTCTACTTGTAAGCTAGTTAAGTATTTTTGTTTTATATTGTATATTGACTCAACAGTGTTGAGCAACTGTTTCAGTTTCGCTTTCCTTTTCTTGTTTTCCTGTTTTTGGTTCATTTAGTTTCTTTTCTGTTTTTTACTTTAACATTCACTTGGTCACTGCAAGTAGGCCTATATGTTTTCAATTATAATCTTTCTTTAAAGGCCACCATTAATTTTCTAATGTAATCTGTAATTTGGTGTCCCTACTTAGCGGGATTCTTTATCCCTTTAGGCCTAGGGCCTCCTTTCTTGTAGCCGTGTTGAAATTTATATGTAAACCTGATGATTTTGTTAATTTGGTTGCAAAATAAACATGTTGATTGATTGATTGATTGATTGATTGATCATCATCGTTATTATTATCATTATCATTATCATTATTATTATAAGGCTATTGTTGTTGTTATTGCTATTATTATTAGCCTATTATTGTTATTTTTTTTGCCCTGAGGTACTTCATTCCCCCAGGGTCTTAGAAAATTATTATTATTATTATTATTATTATTATTATTATTATTATTATTATTATTATTATTATTATTATTATTATTATTATTATTATTATTATTTTTATTTTTATTATTATTATTATTTTTCTTATTATTTTTTTATTTTGCCCGATGTAGAAATGATCCCTTAGGCTTATAGAACTAACAAATTACCATTATTATTATTAGCCTATTTTTTTCGCCCAAGGTAGAAAAAACCTCAGGCTCTAAGAAATAATAATAAATTAATAATAATATTATTAAGAAATTATTACTAAGAAATAGTACTAATAATAAATTATAATTAATTATTATCATTAATTAATATAATTAATTATTATAATTACAATAAGAAATTATTAGGCCTACTAAGAAATAATATAACCCGAATATTCATTCATTCATTACTAGAATTTGTATAGCGCCTCTTCAGGGAACTACTCAGAGGCGCTCCCAACCCAAGCGCGGCCAAATAGGATCATTTTTAGTTGAGAGAGGAATGACTGAGAAGGGGTTCTAGGAAGGGAGCGGAGTGTCAGAGGGAGGCCATTCCAGGTCGAGGGGCCAATCACAGAGAAAGCACGGCTCTGCCTGGTGGAGGTACGAGCAAAAGGGACAGAGAGAAGACCCTGTTCAAGCTGAACGGAGGGAGCGCGAGCCTCGAACACTAAGGGTGGGGCTATAAAGCTCAATAAGGTATGCAGGAGCGAGACCCAGCAGGCAGCGCCAAACTAAGGCAGCTACCCTATATTCGATACGCTGCCTAAGCGGGAGCCAGTGAAGAATGTCGCGCATATATATAGCTGGAGATGTGGTAGATCCTGAGTGGCCGAGTGGGTTGGTGCCCGCTGGCCGCGCTGGCGCCCCGGGTTCGCTTCCCGGTCGGGTCGGTTTATCAGAGATTAATTTCTCGGATCTTTACTGCGGGTGGCTCGGTCGCAATATAAACGTGGAGTACGAGGTTGCTTTCTGCCTCCGACACTGATCATCTCCGATATGAAAAAGTGTCGTTAAGCAGTAATACAATCGAATTTGGGTATGCGGCCAATAAGGCGGGCTGCAGAGCGTAAGACGCGAACCAGACAGCTGGAATATGCTGTATGGCAAGACAATCAACGTATGCCCTGCGCATTCTAGTTGCGCATGGCCTCAAGGGTCTGCAGCTTTATGATGTAGTACGTGCAACAACAGTGGCTCGTTTATTCTATGCTGCCCCGGCATGGTGGGGGTTTGCGGGACAAGTACAACAGGATAGATGCCGACTTCAGTCAGTAATAAGCAAGCTAATCCGCCTCCGGTACCTTCCTGAAGACTACCCAAAATTTAAGCGACTTTGTCTTGAAGCTGACACCCGTCTTTTCTCTGCGGTCCTGATGAACCAGGCCACGTACTGCATAGTTTACTTCCACCAAAAAAGCACCAACTATATACCCCGCGACCGCGATCGCACGACCATTGTGTAGGCCTACCTCTTGCAGATAATTTACAGCGCAAGACGTTTATTAAGACGTTTATTGTTAGAATGTTGTACTCATATTGACAGTTGATTGTTCTTAGGATGTATGTAGGCCTAAGCTTACACCAAAGTGCGATATGCAATTAATTGGTTTAAAAAAAAATAAACTTACTTACTTACTTAATAATAACAATAATATTATTATTATTATTGTTATTATCATCATCATCATCATCATCATCATCATCATCATCATCATCATCATCATCATCATCATCATTATCATCATCATTAGCGCCTATCCTTATAATTACCATTAGGCCTACCCTTTCATTTTAACTTTCACTGTAACTATAGGCCTAATGATTATTTGTTAGTTCCTAAACGTAGGCTGCGCGTCGAGCAGTGTTTAATTTAGACGTCTCTCGGGAGGGAAAGTCCCCCCAGGATCGAGTTCCCCCAGAAAAATTAAAGAGATGAAATTTTGTACAGAAAGTGTGAAATTTAGGGGTAATTTCCCCCCCGGATTTATTGTCTACCCTGTGTGAGGGAAAATTGTAGGCTGAAAACTCTCGTTACTACCCCCGTCGAAAATTCTTGGGAAATTATTGTTACTACCCCCCTCCCCGTTATCAAGTTGTTGTTGGATACCGGGGAAAAAATTTTGCTTTAGAAAATACTCGTCACTATCCCCCCCGTCGTCAACTTTTCAGATATATGTTGGATACCCCCAGAACCCTAGATCCCCCCGACAGCAAGGGGAGTAGATTAAACACTGCGCGTCGAGCATACAATCAACAGTTATATATATCAGAGGTTCTTAACAGGTGTGTCGCGACACACTATAGTGTGTCGCGAATCGACCGGCAGTGTGTCGCGTAAACATGGTGTGTCGTTGGTGTGTCGCGAAGAATTGGTGTGTCGCTAATTCTCACAGGCATAATTATGTCAGTCGTTCTTGCATTACTTACTTTATCAGTTTAGCGGACGTAGGCTGTGAGAATTCGTAGCACTCTCTTTATATATTTTATTTGCTTGAAATCTGGGGCGGCCATGATGCGTTTATCTTATACATAGTATAGCTATAGGCCTAATGCTGTTACACAAACCCACTGCAGTCTGCAGTATAGGCTACACGTTTCCGACCGCGCCGATGAAAACTTTTACCCATTGCCTTAACATTCGAAATGGACAAATTTATCATAAGGAAACTAAAATTTAGCGTATCTAAAACTGATAACGCAGAATCAGATTTTGGTAGCAATGAAATGGAACAAACTGGTCGGAGGTCCCTCCTCAGCCTGCTTAAATATTGCACTTATAAAAACTGGATCCTCGATTTAGGCCTAATATGATCCAAAGAAATATTCAGGAGCAAAAAATCCCATTAGCCTAACTGTTAGACCTACTAAGACTTAAGTTAACACAGAGTCGTAGAAACCATGTAAAATCGTAGAGTTAGATCAGTAGAAATTAGAATGTTAGAATCATTAGAAACTAGAAAGCATTAAATGTCAACATTTTCATTCATTAAATATGTTAACAATTTAAAATTTTCATTAAATAAATTGGTTTAACTTTAAAAAAAATTATTTTAACGATATTCACATATTATTATTGCATGCATTGTGTGTCGCAAAATTTATTTGCAAGTTTAGGTGTGTCGTGTGCCAAAAAAGGTTAAGAACCTCTGATATATATCCAGTATTATTACATTAAAAGCGTTTGATAAATTTAATATTCGGTTGACTGAAAGCGATTTAAAGGTGTGCTTATATTAGAGTTTGCGCTTGCAGATTTTGCGACTCTATCTCAACTGATCTTTGCACTCATCATCGTCATCGTCGTCGTCATCATCATCATTACCCATTAATGCCCCTTTATTTACTAACGTCATTGACTCCAAAACGCCCTCTATAGGCCTACTGTGTGATGTCTGAGAAACTTTCTTGACACGTAGCCTAGGGCCTATTAGGCCTACCTGGCTTTTCTGCAACCGATTGAAATTAAGGTAACTAAAGGTAACGTTAAAACGGTAAACAAAGATAATTGGTTTCTGCCTTGCGTTTAGTGATTTCTTTAGTCGTGTTTTTTGCTGTGAGGTCGGCAGCGCCTTTGAGTTTGAGACGATAACGCATAATGCAATGGTCTTCTTAGACACCTGAAAAACGCGTCAACAGAACTTATATATATCTTTAAAACCCTTACACTGCCACTTGATTTCATCAACTTTAAACCTTGGAATAGGCCCTAATAATGTCATAATTAGTGTCATAATAAGCACTGTTAATTGCTAATAATTAGTAACTTGTAAGCTTATCGCTCCGGTATCTAATGAACGTAATTTATCAATGCAATTTATATAGCGCCGAATGTTTTATTAAAGGCTGTGGCGCAGGTCTCATTTAGTGATTGTTTTGCTTGCCAGGGTCCGGACCAAATGGAGAGCATCGGAATGATCGAGGATGTCCAGCTGATCCTTCACGGGACGAGGGAGATTCCGGATCATGTGCTGCAATCTGGTGGTCGAAGGAGTTACAACTATAACTACAACGAAGTTCACAACACACGAGAGGTCAGTATGACTGACTGTCGTTATTATTATTAATAGTATCTGTATTTTTTTTACATATTTAGGTGTCCCTATTTAGCGGGATCCATGATCCCTTCTGGGCCTCCTTGTAGCCAGTTCATGTCAAACCGTTGCCTTACTGTTTCATTGTTCGTTTTTTCTCTTCTGATGGTTACAAAATAAATGATTGATTGATTGAATAAATAATAATAATAATAATAATAATAATAATAATAATAATAATGGCGTAAATCAACTAGACACCGGCGCTATGGCAGGGGAACAGTCCCCTCTGTCCCCCCCCATGATTTACGGGCCACTGCCATAGCGCCGGTGTCTAGTTCTCCATCTACCAAGGATCACCAAAGCAAACCTGTAATCAGATGAAAATAGGTAAACGAAAGTAAGGTCGGTACATTTGAAGTTGAACAAGACACAACACATGAAGGCAAGGTAAACGAAACGAAGGTGAATAAAGAAGAGGTTATTAAAAGGTAATTAGGTGTACGTATGGTAGTTGAAGACAGATGAAGGCATTTACCATCATGTGCAGGATGTTTCAGAAATGAGGTAAGAACACCAGAAAGTAAGTTGACTGAATAGGTTACCATACCATACAGCAATACTGTACCATACCATATCATACCAATGATACCATACCCCATATGCCATTCATATTACACTAAGCCTTACTTTAATGTACCATGTCATTTCTCTGCATTGCTTTACCATGTCGTACCCATGCCTTACTATACCATATTTATGCCTTACCATAACTGAACCTTACCATACCTAACTATAACGTACCATACAATGTCAAAACTATGCCTTACCAAATCAAACGTATACCATACTATTTGTATACCACACCTATGCCTTGTCTGCTCCACCATCAGTCAGTTTCATACCTAAGGCCCTAAGCATCATCATCTCAGCCAAACATAACGTCGTTGCTTTGATGTCCTCGACAGACCCTGGAGCAAACCGAGGCCAAGAAACCGACGGCGTACAACGTCGTCCCGGTCGTCGACCCTTTCCTTGAGTGGGAGGGCATCCCGCCCCAGTCCTTGAGCTCCTACGAAGACGGAAGTCCAGATCCAGACGAGGTTCTCGTCAGGTCAGCGTCCGTCTTCCGCCAGCGACCCCGCTTCCGGTCTCGCTTTGAGGACCAGGACGACCTCTCCATCGACCGACTGACCCTCGACGATCAACAGGACCTCGACGACTTCAACGAATGACCGGAACGATGAAATCGAATCGCCAGAACCCCCTCCGCACCCTCATTCAGTCATCCCCTCGACCGGAACGGGAACCAATTTCGCCCGCTTCATCGATGGAGTGAAACTCCGCACCCTTGCCAATTCAGCCGACCAGAAGAAAAAACCAAAATTTCACGCATACATTGATCAACCATGATACAAATTTAACACCTCGTTGGTCAATCAGGATACACATTTCACGCATTGTTCATCAATCTGGACAAAATAGTTGACCTACTCGATGGATTGGCAGAAACAACTATAGCGCATCCTTCACATGAACTTCTATAGATGTAAGGCATATAGAAGTTCATGCCGTAGAGTATACTGTAGGCATATTCAATTGGACACTACTGTAGCCGAAGCGCCTTTTGTCAAGCAACAAACCACACTGAAAACTCCTCACAACGCTACGTAAACCGTATCAAGTACTGAGTTATAACCAACTTCTTAAGAGTACTCCGATAACTTGTAATTAGTTTTTGTGTCCTCGACAACCACGTTTCTTGGGCCCACATTTAATTAGATCAGTTAGCGATTAATCATTGTCTAATGCACAAGGCATCAGTCGATATAGCACCAAAACCACGCCAGAGAAGCATCCAGAAGATCAGACTGCCCAGAAACAGCCTTTGGTGGATAAGCATTGCAAAGAACTCATCTTACAATCATGTTTTAAGAATTTAGAATTTGATGCTTATGCATAAATTGTCTAGCAGGCTCTGTTTCATCAGTCGGTAGGTAGCGCCTCTGACGAATGCCTCACGAAATGGCGCTATATAAACTTGCAATTCTTAATATGTGGATCCGAGTGTTCTCAACGCACATCTATACACGTATGTACATTACAGAAAGTGGTAACTAATATTTAGAACTAACCAGGCAAGCATTTTGTTAGGCGTAAACACCGAGTTATATGAGTTATCGATCTAGTCCATTGTACATCGCATATTAATAATCATATTTTACTCAATTGTTTAAAATAGTCAATTAAAGTGGCGCCGTCTGTTGACCATTTGCGCTAATTGCATCAGTCTATTGTCTTGCATGAAGGTGTTGTCTTAACCATACGTAGCTTTAGTTTATAGAAGTACCTCTTTCACGTTGCTTCTATATGCAAGTACCTCTCGACGGCTCTCATAAATGACATTAGAAGTCAGTAATAGCACATTGCAAGTACTTTTATACCTACCGAAACTTTGTAATATGCACAAAAGCCCAAAAGAATGCCCACATGGGTCTTACATGTATATCCATGACAACACTTTCATGAGCATTACATTGTACCCATATGGGCTCTGTACATAAGGGAATTATATGGGTTCTGTGTGGACATGCTGGCAGATGGGACTCATATAGCCACATGAATCCCATAAATGGAAAGCTAACTGGAAACGTGAATCTGAAAAGATTATGAATTCTTAAACTACAGGGCCAAACTGAAGCACAGAGATGAGTGATTGATCCCCCACGGTTCTCACATATTTCGTCTTGACTAAGCCACCAATATTCACTGATTTGAAAACCAATTGCATTTCATATGAACCTTCTTCTAAAGTTCAAACACGACACAACATTGATTATGCTGAGCAACAGTGCGTGAAGGACTTGCTCAAGGTCTCTCAAAGTAATCGCCCGAGCAGAGGTTCAAACCCATACTCTCCGCGTTACGGGTTGACCGCTCCAACCAATCAGCTACCACGCCAGACGTTGGTAGGGTATCAAATGTAATCCAGTGACTTCTGTGGAGCCATTACAGCGTTCAAGACATCAGACGATGGTCGCTTAGAAAAAAATCACAATCAAAACTCATAATCCATCGTAGGTCAAAGTCAGGGTCATCCGTTACCCGTGGCAATGAACGATGCATACTGATTGCCTGGCGTTAAGATATTGATCATGAGATTGGCAGCTGGGTCCAAAAAAACGCAGAGGATGTCTGAAAATCCTGTTTCATTGACAACTGTTGTGGTTCAATTGCAAACGGAATAACTTAGACAACTTCATTGAAGACACCGGTGATGCGTCCAACTGACAGCAAAAGACGAGACGAATGTTAACTATTCTTATGAAAGGTCCACTAGGTTGCCCGTGGCAACGGATGGTCCAATCGGATTGGCTGGCGACGAAGGCACAAGAATCGAGTCGTCAAGATCTGAAGAAAACAATCGTACAGGTGCAATTACTCAAAACACCATCACATTCATTCAGGAAATTTATATAGAACCTCTTCAAGGGAACTACTCAGAGGTGTATTTAACATTTATAAAATGTGAACAGCAAATCAGCGAATAATGCTGGGCCTATTTTCATGAAAGTCATTGTCAACTGAAAAATTACAAAGAAAAAAGATACCACATAATGAGTATATCAATGCCTTTCCAGAACCTCTCAATTATCATCTTTAATCAGTCCTTGAAAATACTGTTGCCAAGGCTGTGAACAGATATCTCGAGAGGTACTTGCTAAATCGATTGAAGGAAATCAGATATATAACAATTACATTGATTGAAATTTTTTTAAATGCTTAAAGGCTGCACTATAATTATTATGATTAAACTGTTAAAAACATGAACTGGTCCTACCGAGAAGATTGATTGTGCTGTCATTGAGTCTCGCAAACGAAACTTCAGTTGAATGGACCGCGTCGGTGAGGGCTGAAGGCGCCAGATGATCACAAAAAGACGTTGACAACCTGTTGGCTGACCTTGAATTCATTGCAGTCAAGGATGTTGACAACCTGTTGGCTGACCTTGGATTTGGAGTTGCAGCAGTCAAGGACGTCTCGAGAAGCAGAGACCTGATGTCGTCGAAATTCTCTGTGTCGAGATCTTCCACTTTTGCTTCTGATGTTAAATCTCTTCCGAATATCGAGTCTTTTGGACCAGCGCTGTCAAAATGTGACAAAGAAACATGACCATCTTCAGCTTTATATAAACTCCGGGATAACTGCGTACAGGTGTCGCCACGATCGGCAGACGTCGAAGATATAGACAGTGGAACTTGAGAATGATGTTCAGAAACCAAAGTTGGCGGATCTGCAGCTTGTTGCAAGCGTAGATTGTTGTAACGTGATATGAGGCTGTCAATGTCATCGCTACTGTGGGAATTTTGGTGAACATCCAAAGTTTTTGATTGGTCGGTCAATTCCTGTCTCTGTTTCAGCGACGAGTTTAACGAATTGTCACCGCAACCTAAACCTGAACGAAACGACAAAGACAAGTTTTCGTTCGGTATAACGTCTCTATCCGATGGTTCGAAATCCGCTTGAAGCCTATCCAGCCGCGCAGATTTTAAATTCATTTCATCTGTCGAGTTATGTGCGTCGTTTGAAAATTTTGCATTTGTGTCCGAAATAATTTTTCCGTTAGGAGCTTTCGATTCATGAATTTTTGCAACATCGACAATCCGCTTCTCTGAAACCGATTTTAAATCAAGAGGCAGGCTTGACCCTGCGCCAAACGAATGTTCGTTGTCAAGGAGACGATACCCAGGTTCGGAGGCAGTCACAGAGGGACGCTTTGCATCCTTGTCGACGTGCAAACTCGTTTCCTGTGACCTGCTTCCGTCAAGAGAACCAGAGTCTTGCAATTGGCCGGTCATTCGGCTGAAGCGGGTTGGCAGACGAGGCGTTTTCGTGTCACGAAGAAATTGCAAGGTTTCGTTGAGATGAGACATGCTGCCATCATCTACACTGAGCTCAAGGTCATCGTCCTTGGAATGACCTTGACCTGAACGAGTGACATTGCGACCTTGATCTTTGCGTGTTGCTGTTCCTGTGTTTTGCTTGTGCCAGTTGAGGTTTGAGGACTCTCCCTGCCCTGTTGTGGTCGACTGCAGTCCTTGACGAATTGCTCCGGCACTTAACCTCCAAACTGTCTCAATTCCATCAGTTTCCTTTCTATCAGTTACTTCGTCATCTTCATCCATCTCCTCCTCCACATCTTCCTCTTCCTCTTCTTCAGCATCTTCATCTTCCACGTCCTCCTTCTCTCCGTCGTCCCTTTCACCATCCGACCCTATCCCTCGTTTTCCCTCTCCACTTTGTTCAGCATCAACGCTCTCTTCCCGACTTCGCTCATGTCCCTCGTGGTCCCTTGTTGGCCTATGAGCCACATCATCTTCTGGTTCAACATTGACTGGGCTTTCGCTGCAGATCGTAGACGGAGTCTCGGTGCCAAACAGTGGAGACCCTGCATCAGTTCTCCTCTGCAACTCGGTGGAACTGCCATGTGGCGTAGTATGCGACGATAGTTGTTCTGCGTTTAGACCCATCACAGTTGCTATCTCCCCATCACCATCTTCAATACAGAAATCCAAATAATATTTTATTCAATTTAAGAGTAAATAAATAAATACAAAACTGAAAACATAATAAAAATAAAAATCACATGTATGCATAAATCAATAAATCAGAGATTAACTCTCAACCAATTAATCAATCACTTAAAAATCAAATGGTCAATCAACACTGATTCAACAGTGACAGGCAATTTCGAATCAGTAGCATACCAACGTGCAACTGGCCTTCCTGCCTGCCTGACACAGACAACCCGATTCTGGCAAACCGTTTATTCCAACAGCATTTCAGATTTGATTTCCAATTCTGCCTAAACAATTCGAGTCTTCACTCACAGATTTGGGAATTGATGTGAGGTGTAAGGTTTTGGGTTTAAGGGCAAGAGATTCCAGATTTGCCCATCGCTGCCAATCACTCAATAAGCAAGAAGTTATCAGTTAAAAATAGGAGCCGTTCTTTTGTCAGAGTCAGAGCTTGCTCCCAAGCATATATCTTTAAACGGTACTATACAAGTGCACTGAATGATTGACTGAACAAACAAACGAATGAATATATGAAAAACAAACGAATAGGAAGCAATTAGCCAGTGCTTTGCCTACCCGAGAGACCGGTTGAAAACAGTTTGACAGCAACTTGGCTGATGCTGTCCCGGTTCAATGTTCTAATGGGTGATTCGATGTGGGTGGATGAGAGGGGTCCAATGCTGTCGTGCAGAAGGGTGTCATGCCATGGTCGCAGTTGGGCAGAGGGCGGGGTGTGCTCCAGTCTGTCCCGTGACATGAAGGCAATGTCTTAAATGAAAGAAACACACAGAAGCTCATGTCAAAGACTGATGCTTAACACTTTAACCTTCGCAGGATGAAGCTCTTTCATAGAACATCAGTTATTCATAACAGTGCAATTAAACACGAATTTCTTAATTCATAACCGTGCAATTAAACATATAAGCCTATTGATCTGCTTTGCAATGTAATGTATACCACAATACGTTTTGTTAGGATTGGCGTTCCGTCAAAAAACTTTCAGCTCAAAAGGGTTCTGTAGCGAAATAAGATTGGGAAGCACTGCTCTAAGGCAAAGAATGGATGTCTTATGCAAAGATTGGTTCTCTGAGACACAGAACAGTTTTCTTAGGCAAAGAATGGTTCTTTAAGACAAAAAATGGTTCTTAAAGACAAGGAATGGTTCTTCATGGTAAAGAATGGCCGTCTTCTGCAAAGGACATTTCTCTAACGCATAGATTGGTTCCCGATAACATGTAATGGAACCCTAAGGCACAGAACAGTTTTCTTAGGCAAAGAATGGAGGAGTCCTAAGGCAAAAATCACTTCTCTTAGGCAAAGAACAGCTCTCTGAGACAAATAATGGAGCATTAATGCAAAGAACATCTCACCATCAACAGGAATATCTTCAAACGAATTCTTTCTTGATGCAATTTCTGTCTCTGGTGAGACCGAACAGACAGCATCAGCAATCTACGAAATACAATGACATGAAACAATCAGCTGAGAAACTTTCATCTGACCCTTTGTTAAAGAAACAATAACAGTGCAATTAAACACTTGCATCTGCTATGCATGTGTATAGCACCTTATCTATAAATCTACCCTTCCCAGTTGGTGATCTATCGGTAACACACTTGGTCAGTGATCAAAGAACAGTTTTGCAGGTTCAACTCCATGTAATGACCATGGGCAAATGGTTTGTGCAAACATGTCAATGCCAAGGTGACAGAAGAATAAGCTGGGAACTAAACAGCAAGCTCTGTGATGCTCTGGCCCTGTGCTCCCTCCCTTTGGATTTGTCCACTGCTGGCTCGAGGGACGATGATAAGGAAATAAGTTCCTCCACCAGATCCCAATATGGGACTTAGGACCTTTAGCCTACCCAGTATGAAATGGTAACCAACTGGTCTGATCACTCGCTTTGTAATGCAGAGCAGAGGCCTGACCCTCCTTCCTCGAGATGGTTGCTATGTTGGGCTTTGAGTAAGTCTATGACGACCTGCTGCTCAGCACTACAGATTGACATCTTTCATAAGACACTTAATAAATGCAGAAATAACACTAATATCACACAAGCGTATTATTAATATCACAATTACTAAGTGTAAGATAAAATAGCAAAGCTTCGTTAAAAGATGCAGTATTACAATCATGGTGCTATAGAGTCCCTCCATTAGATTAGATTCATAAAGTCGGGGTTTTACCTACCTTCCAGTTGTGCCTTACTTTTGAGGCGAGTGTGTCGAGGTGGTTCCTGGACGTCTGTGTAGAGGACGCTATCACTCCGTGGTGACGATCCACTTTAGCGACAATCGGCCGAGCATGACTGCCGGATTTTTTGGACGCAGTTGGCCGAACGTTTGATGTAACTGGCTTTGGCTGCTGCGTGACAACAAGAATAATCAGACACATGTAAATGAGTTACTGTTAGCTAGAAATATGGTCCATGGCTTGTAGAAGCTTAGTTTGTTTTTATTTGGCTCCTGTTACACAGAACTTACTACCTCTGTCAGCACCCACACTACCTCTATGAGCGCAGTTTTATACCACACATGTATGAGTGCAAATTTAGACCTAATACATACATTCCTACATGTAAATTCTCAAATGTTAAAAGAAGCAAAACTCTCCCAAATTAAATTTTAGGAATAGAGAAGGCCTCGTTAACGAGGCCTTCTCTATTCCTAAAATTAACATTCACAAGTTCTTCAACATATTCATGTCTTCTTTAAACAGACACCACATTTCAGCACCAACAGTTTGAAGCAAAGCAACTGCTTTTAAAACTAAATGTAAAAGAGTAAACTCTGAAAAGCACTTGCACGAACCTTGATATTTGAAGTTCTGCTGTCACGTGTTACTGTCGACTTCGCAATCGTCGCCTGAGACGACAAGACATGTGTCGTAGCTTGTGACCTTTGCCAGGCATCACCCTTTACGTGTGACGCTGGTAATTGACTTGTTCTTTGCTAAAAGAAGAATAAAGTCAATATGTAACCACGTATGTTAAAGATCAAACCCAGTTTATCATGAGACTTAATATAACGAAATTTAATTACCTCACAAAAGCACTGCATTATCTAACTGATCTAAACAATCTTGAGAGTTTCACGCTAGGTTGAAATGTATGCAGCACAGAGCCATACGCAACTGTATGTATGTGCAGTAAAAGACACATGAGAAGGATTGATGGCCTCGAATAGATAAGTTCAGAGAAAGTTGAATCAACAACGGAATTGGATAAGCTAATCTAATCTTATGACTTCTATTGTGCCGTTTCATAATCTCTAAGACATGGATGCCGCAAGTGAAATCACAATGAAAAAGAAACCAGGTTGTAATCTGATAGATAAGAAGCAGGTGAAAAAAGGAATCTGAAAATAAGATGAATTGGATATCGTAATCACTAAAAACAAATGTCAGAGAGATGAGAATGACACTGACCTGGGCAGATGGTTCAGCAACAGTGGCTGATTTTGTGTTCGCATTTGATGTTAGACCACGCAAGCCAGATTCCACTCCATTCACTGCAGCCACATTTGATTTCGATCTAGAGAACATAACCAAGATCAACACTTTAGGTTGCTTGGTCATTAATTCAGTCAGTCATTAAGTCATTTGTTAAGTAAGTTGATTCATCAGTCATTTAGTCAGTCGTTTATTCAGTCGTTAAGTAAGTTGATTCATCAGTCATTTAGTCAGTCGGTAAGTAAGTTGATTCATCAGTCATTAAGTAAGTTGATTCATCAGTCATTTAGTCAGTCGGTAAGTAAGTTGATTCATCAGTCATTTAGTCAGTCGTTAAGTAAGTTGATTCATCAGTCATTTAGTCAGTCGGTAAGTAAGTTGATTCATCAGTCATTTAGTCAGTCGGTAAGTAAGTTGATTCATCAGTCATTTAGTCAGTCGTTAAGTAAGTTGATTCATCAGTCATTTAGTCAGTCGGTAAGTAAGTTGATTCATCGGTCATTTAGTCAGTCGTTAAGTAAGTTGATTCATCAGTCATTTAGTCAGTCGGTAAGTAAGTTGATTCATCAGTCATTTAGTCAGTCGTTAAGTAAGTTGATTCATCAGTCATTTAGTCAGTCGTTTATTCAGTCGTTAAGTAAGTTGATTCATCAGTCATTTAGTCAGTCGTTAAGTAAGTTGATTCATCAGTTATTTAGTCAGTCGTTAAGTAAGTTGATTCATCAGTCATTTAGTCAGTCGTTTATTCAGTCGTTAAGTAAGTTGATTTTAAGTAAGTTGATAAGTCATTTAGTCAGTCGTTAAGTAAGTTGATTCATCAGTCATTTAGTCAGTCGTTTATTCAGTCGTTAAGTAAGTTGATTCATCAGTCATTTAGTCAGTCGGTAAGTAAGTTGATTCATCAGTCATTAAGTAAGTTGATTCATCAGTCATTTAGTCAGTCGGTAAGTAAGTTGATTCATCAGTCATTAAGTAAGTTGATTCATCAGTCATTCGTTAAGTAAGTTGATTCATCAGTCATTTAGTCAGTCGTTTATTCAGTCGTTAAGTAAGTTGATTCATCAGTCATTTAGTCAGTCGTTAAGTAAGTTGATTCATCAGTCATTTAGTCAGTCGTTAAGTAAGTTGATTCATCAGTCATTTAGTCAGTCGGTAAGTAAGTTGATTCATCAGTCATTTAGTCAGTCGGTAAGTAAGTTGATTCATCAGTCATTTAGTCAGTCGGTAAGTAAGTTGATTCATCAGTCATTTAGTCAGTCGTTAAGTAAGTTGATTCATCAGTCATTTAGTCAGTCGTTTATTCAGTCGTTAAGTAAGTTGATTTTAAGTAAGTTGATAAGTCATTTATTCAGTCGGTAAGTAAGTTGATTCATCAGTTATTTAGTCAGTCGGTAAGTAAGTTGATTCATCAGTCATTTAGTCAGTCGTTAAGTAAGTTGATTCATCAGTCATTTAGTCAGTCGTTAAGTAAGTTGATTCATCAGTCATTTAGTCAGTCGTTAAGTAAGTTGATTCATCAGTCATTTAGTCAGTCATTAAGTAAGTTGATTCATCAGTCATTTAGTCAGTCGTTAAGTAAGTTGATTCATCAGTCATTTAGTCAGTCGTTAAGTAAGTTGATTCATCAGTCATTTAGTCAGTCGTTAAGTAAGTTGATTCATCAGTCATTTAGTCAGTCGTTAAGTAAGTTGATTCATCAGTCATTTAGTCAGTCGTTAAGTAAGTTGATTCATCAGTCATTTAGTCAGTCGTTAAGTAAGTTGATTCATCAGTCATTTAGTCAGTCGTTAAGTAAGTTGATTCATCAGTCATTTAGTCAGTCGTTAAGTAAGTTGATTCATCAGTCATTTAGTCAGTCGTTAAGTAAGTTGATTCATCAGTCATTTAGTCAGTCGTTAAGTAAGTTGATTCATCAGTCATTTAGTCAGTCGTTAAGTAAGTTGATTCATCAGTCATTTAGTCAGTCGTTAAGTTAGTTGTTCCATCAGTCGTGCAGTCAGTCACACTGATACACAGAAACCTGTACCATCCCGCCTGTCAGTCAGTTTTTGCATGGTCTAACATGGCCTAACCAACCAACCGATGATAAAAATGCAGAGCTGAGAGCGTTGCTGACCTTTCCTTGTTGAGGGTTCGTATTCTGTCCGTCGGTCCATAGACCGGGGTGCCCTGAACAAGCCCTGAGTGTCGCAACTGGACCTTGTCACTAATATCCCTCATCAGCTGTGCTGCCCCATCAGGAGTTGTAACTACAAAGCAACAGCAACAGTAATCGTAACCTTCACATTTCTAAAGTGCTACTCTAAAGCTAAGCGCAGGGCACCAGCTTATTCATGAGCGCTGCGTCAAAAAGCGAAAACAAAGTTAACCAGTAATAATTTGTCTTAATGATCCTTCCTTCTTCTGGGCAAAAGCCACAGATGATATACTCTAAATCGATGTAGAAACTGTATGCATTTATGTGTATGGCACAACGTTTCTTTTGTTGCAGATCAGACTGTGCTGCATACAACAGCTGCCCATGTGATATTATTCATGAGAAAGAAGGACAAGAACTGCTTCTTACTTTGGTTTCGGTTCCGTTTGAGGTCGCTGGAGACAGCTCCTGACCCTGATGGGAATGTATCACTTGGTTCAAAGCTGACGGGTGGAGTTGGGGGCATCAGACCAAGACCCAGAGCCTGTCCAAACAAAACAAAACATTCACATCAGTAATCGTAATCATAACTGCAAATTTATATAGCACCACTTAAAGACAATGTTTGATCATTGATCAATCCAATAGTGACAATCAATCAATCAACTAATAAAGCACACTGATATATACAGAAAGTTGCATCATCCAGCAGTATTCATGAACCATGATGATGATTCAAATTATCGATCTTGCAGTCGATCAATAATTGACAAGAACATGATGCAAAATTGCGATCCCTTTCATGTTCCATAAGAAAGCATTATTATGATCTCCAACATCGAAATGTTTTATCTCTCAGAGAACTGTTCCCATTCTCGATTTTGTGTGGTACAGTGGTCCATTCAGTAACACATAATCCTAACACTGGCAGGTTCAACCCTGCTGATCAAAATCTGTGTAACAACCTCTTGATAGGCACATGGCACACTTGTCTTGGTCAACAGCAGAATTGGCAGTGGCATAAGCTGGGAAGCAAATGGTAAGTCCTGCAATGCACTGGCTCCATTGTGTCCAAGATCTTGGGATTCGTCCATTGCTAGCTCAAAGGCTGAAGAGCAGGAAATGAGTGTCTCCCCTCTGCTGCACTCTGGCATAAGGCAGTTTTACTTTACCTTTAAGGGCTAGGTCATTTGCAAAAATTGTGCCCACAGAAATAACACTCTCTTATTATGGTCATTTGCCAACATATAGGTGCATGATCCCATCCTGGGGACCTGGGCTTACTTTATATCTAGTAAATACCACTCGAATGGCTGATCACACTATTCAACAACCTTAATGTACTAGCACAAAGGAATGGTTAACAGATAACCGTTTAGAGTGACTTGCAATTTTCCGGTCTGAAACAAGTCGCAATTCTGGAATTTTACATATGTGAAGCACTGAAGCTTTTGTATTTGTAAAAACTTGACTACCATATTTAATATATTCAACTTTAATAATAAATCCATTCACCAAGTTAGTTAGCCAGACACTTAACACCATGCCTTAAAGTACAATTGTACAGCACCTAATTATTACCAACTTCTACAATGCCAGTGTCTAATTGACAAACCTATGGTGGGTCAAACTCAAGCATTAAATCAGGTCATCATCCACAAGATCAGTTTGTAAGACAGAGAGGCAGCCTATGGCAGATAAGCAATTTGAAAATGGTAAATCTTACATAGAGAACGAAATTACACAAGCGACTGAGAATCCATATACAGTCAAACTGACCATCAAAGCATGAATTGAAACCAGTACAGAAATGTGTCAGGGTGCACTCACTTATGTACAAGATGATGCTTGTGCAGTAGTGCATACTGACCCATGAATTATACATATATCAACCATTCACCATATGTTATGTATACAGCAATTCCATCAAATACTGTTTTAACTGGGTTAAAAATTGTGCAAGTAATTAACTAATAGGGTAAGTAACAACCAATTACAGTAAGTTCAGATACCTCCTTAATCCGTCGATTTATTCGTGTGAATGTGACACTAGGCACCTAATCAAAAATGCAGTTTCAATGTCTCAAACCGAAAACCTCTTTAGCACAACTGAACAACTAAAGTCCATAATCTCAGCTGGCAGATTTATCAAGTGGTACCTTAAAAAGGATATATAAAATTCTGTATACTGCTTTTTTGATCTTATTCAAAATTTGGTTTTATAACTGATGCACTGGTTAGAGCGCTCGCCTTGTAAAGCAGAGTACGGGTTCGATCCTCCTCCTCCTCTGAGACCTTTAATTCTTTCACTCACAACTGCTCATTGCCTTGGATTCAGATTTACTGACCTTTCATGAGTAATAAATGCAATTTAATAACAATAATGCATACATATACAATGATACACAGAAACATAATGAGTCACTTATTCAACCTTTGGTCATAAATAAATGCAATTACTGACCACAATCCAAAAACCAGTCAGTAGTCACGACTGGTTGACTGAGCACTGATCTTGTAACATATTGTGCAGGTTCAAAACCTGTTGTCATTAAAATCAGAAACTCATTACAATGTCTTTAGGAGACACAAGAAGACCTCGTAATGATGAAGTGATTTTTCACAGCCGAATTAAATATGGGATCCGTGACCTAAACACATTTGAAACTGATGCAGTTAGGGATTTAAACAGATTCCTACTAAAGCAAACACTTAGCCCCATTCATTGTAACTGCAATTAGCAGCTTCTGCAGAACTAGTGTCTAATCAATCAATCAATTAATCAGAATTTATGTAGCACCCCTTTAAGATCTCTACTCAGAGGCGCTCCCGACTCAGGCCAGGTGGAAGAGAAAAGTCTTGAGCAACTGACAGAATGGAGAGGAGGAGACACTGAAGCGAGTCACATCTCCAGGGGAAGTCTGTTCCATGTCATTGCGCCAATCATGGAAAGTGCACGGCGCTGCATAGTAGCTGTGCGAGCAAAAGGAACAGCCAGGTCTCCGTGAGCGACAGAACAGACCACTGTGAGATGAGACAGAGCAGCAGAGCTCTCAAAGATCGACAGGCGCCATGCCCAAGAGGCATTGCCAGACCAAGGAGGAAATCCTAAAGAATATGCGGTTGGGGGAAAAGGGAGCGAGCGTAGAACCTCCCGCATGTCTAATGCATGAAGCATCAACTGCTGGTGCACCAAAATCAGGTCAGTGCCCAGAAAGTCAGTCTGCTCAGTCATTCTTTCATGCCTGGTCATCACACAATGGTGACTTTAAAATAAAACATTAATAATAATCCTGAATTATGTAATTCAATTACCGTTATTCTGAGAGAACCCGGAGAAGACAGACACTCTTTGTCAAGTTCTTTCTTGAGATGCGCAATCGATTGTTTTACGTCTGGTAGGAGACTCAGCTCCAACTTCTGCCTACAAATGCAAATCACAATCATTTTCAGTTTTCAATCAACTCACCAATAAACAAGCCTTTGTGGCATTCTAGATCCTTCAAACACATTTCAAATACTTCAAAAATACTAGAAATGCTTCAAAAGTACTTAAGTTACTATTTTAAATTCTTTCTGGGAAGAATTTTACTCATCATTGGTGGTTGGCATATGGATCACACAAATATTCCAAGATTTTCTTTGGTCATCTAGCAAGATCCAATACAAAGCTGAGTGGCTGAGAGGGGCTTACCATAGGTAATGAAGTTCCTAGGGTTGATTGCTGGCCCGGGTGGTTGTTCATGATTAGACGTTAGTCTTTCATTGTAATGTACAGGGTTTAAATCCGGATACTTCTAGTTGTTCGGTACCATCATTGCTTTATTTAATATAATTTTTTTGTGGCAGAAAATGTTGAAAACATCTACCATGAATGCAAAACGAGTACATCAACCATACAGCCAGTATTTTCCGCGTTACAAGGCGAGCACCCTAACCGATCAGCAACCATTTCACAACAGTCAATCACCAACTTCACTTCATGACCTTTCAAGTACCTCATCAGGCCCGGTCTTAAACCAGGACTCAGGGCAATAAGGCTGGTGCATTTCTACCGACCATGCACAGTAGAAATTCTAAGACTGACTGCCTACCTTAGTTCCTCAGAGTTGGCACAGTGCGCTCGGTGCGTCTGCACCATGGTTGTTGCGCTTGGCACGACGGCATGAAGTTTTGGCACACCCGCTGTTAACAATCGAATGATCAATTAAATCAACATGTCAAGTAACACAATTAATCAATCAGCTAATTAGTCAATCAATCAGCACCCTAATTAGTCAATCAACCTGTTGCTGTTGTATCAATCAGTATGCCATGTAAGACAATCAATGCAAAATCACCAAATCCAAAAATTATTCTACTAACTAACATCATCAAATGATTCCCTTCGGTATTTAAATCGGTCAACACACACAACCAATAAGTTGAAAGCAATCAGGATAACACCCAAATCCTGTATTAAATCCAATAAAGTAATTGATGATCCCAAAAATTTTGGTCAGACAGCATGCATACCTTCGTGAAGCTTTTCGGCATACAGATGCAGAGAGAGATTCCAGAGGTGAATGAGGCTGGAAAGAAAACACATAAAACAATTCTTATTTTTCGGGGTTAACAGAGCGGACTTGGCGGAATTAAAGCATGAACTTGTATCTAGGACTGTGGCCATCACAGTTTGGCATTGCTAAAAAATGCAGTTGATTTTGATTTCACATTATGTAATCTTTAGTTGCTGGTATTGTAATTCACAGGGATCAATACTGCACTACAAAATCACAATTGCTTCTGTACAGAACCAGACAAGGCCAGCCAGGAGCTGAACCCAGGTCACAATGGTTCAAGGCACAAGCCTTGGACTATAAAGTGTGAACTGTACTAGCCAGAGACTTTTGTATCACCATTATCATAGGAACATGGCATCATTCGATGGTCACTTCAAGTGAAATCATATCCTAAAGTGCTTTAGAAACTCCTTCAAAATCTGGCAGGTCAGGGATTCATCACTAACAGTTGACAACAACTCACCTGAGGAGGTTAACCTTTCCACCATGGTAGATGTTTTCAACATTTCTCTGCAACAAAAATTATATTAAAAATAAAGCAACAATGACAACCAAACAACTAGAAGAACCCGGATTTAAAGTCTGTACATTACGATGAAAAACAAGTTCAGCCTAATCACAAACAACTACTCCATCCCGGACAGCTACCAACCCTTACAACCGCAACAGCGGCAACACCTATTGTAAGCGCCTCTCAGCCACAGACATGTCTCGTGTAAACATTACCAACATAAGATATCATTAATATAACATTTATATCTTAATGCAAAAATACAAAGTCTAAAATAGTGACAATTTAGATGACACATGACTTTAAGAGCACAGGTTCAAGCCTCTCCCGACATAGTTGTTAATTATTTCTATTTTTATGCATTAATTAAGCGCCATTAACACAATGACCACTTCAGAGGATATAACTCAAGGAGAACAAGAACCAGGAGAATAGAATATAATCCAGATTAGATTAGTTAGTGGCACTAATTGGTTATTCATATAGCACCTTTTAAGCCTATCAAAGGCAAATAGTATGAAAATAAGGAGATGAAAACGATGCTCACCCTTTGCAGTTCCTGTTCACATTTACGAAGCAGCATATCGGGGATCTTAATGTTCAGTTCTGACGCATCGATCTTGTATTTCTCAAGCGTTCCCTGGAGAATTGAATCGATGATCTCTCGATCGACGGACTGCCCAGCATGAAAATCCTCAAACACCTTCCACATGCTTCTCACCTGTGTAGAAATTCAATTAAGTCTTTTCAATAAAAAGTGCCATTGTCAGTCCCACCTTAAAACGAACTTCATTCTAGTGCAAGATTCTAAATCATTACATCATCTGTAATAACAACATTGGACAAGATCACTTGCTAAAGCTCAGCTAAATCTAGGGTATGTGCATCAACCGCATTATTTCAGAGCTTGTGTTTTAACGAAGCACGTTTAAAGGAGGCTCCGGCATATAATGCAGCAGCAAGCAGTCAAAATTGCAACATAATGTAACCTTGTAATAGCATGTCAACCGAAAGACAGGACTAAACAAAGGCTTCAGTGGATATCATGTAATTTCTTGTGCTGAATACTGGGTTGGACTGACAGTCTGTATACAACTTTATCCAGATACACATGCATGCTGAGACTGACCTTAACCTGACCTAACAAAAGTAGGTCAAAGTTTAAATAATCCATGAATAGCAACAGAATTAAGGGTGTTGGTGGTTAGCAACATTCATTCATTCATTGAATCAGATCAGATCATATACATCAGTGTATTGCAAACTGTGTGCCGCGGCACACTAGTGTGCCGTGCAAGATTTCAGGTGTGCCGCGAGAGGAACCTAAAATTCGCTAGTCTCTTTAATTGATTTTACAAGAAATTATTTCATAAATACAAATTTCGGCTTTTTAATGTTTTCATTTTTAAGAGTAGTTTCTCATTCAGTTTTTCGATGTCATGTGATCAAAAGTAAAACTCGGGTGACATAAATCTATTCTAGGTTATGTTATTTATGTGTTCACCCCTCCTCTCGATATCATTATACCAGCATACTTGTAACTGAATGAGGTATTTTCTTCTACTTTTTCATTTATTATTACTCAAATATAGAACTAATAATGAACTATAAAATCATATGGATATATTATTTTGAATTTTTGGATTATCCGAAAATTAGTTAATTTCTTTTCAAGAACCGAAAAAATGATGGAAAGGACGACAGTAGGCCTAGACTGAGTAGAGGGAAAAATTTACAGATGACCAAACCATCCAGTTTATCGAAACCTAAATGAAAAGCGACTACAGATTGTGGATTATGAAATGCGTGTCTGCTTGTCGGCTATCGAACCGCGTCTTGAGTTAATATTATGCTGTCATAAACAAGCTCATGCGTCGCATTAGTGATGATTAGTCAATTAAAAATCTGCTTTAGTTTCGCTATTACTGGACTAAAATGACAAGCTTAAAATAAGACAAACTGAAATTACTACTGTTGGCTCTGTAATTTTAATAAATTTTAATTGGTGTGCTGCCCTAAAAAGTTGCTCTGCCGAGTGTGCCGGGAGTTAAAAAAGTTTGCGAGACACTGATATACATAGCACCACTGCAAGTATTCCACACAGAGATGCTCTCGATTACCTAACAATCCCCACAACAACAAGAAAAACAGTGCCCTAAGCTAGCCTCATAGGCAGTATGTATTGGTATGAAGTGTTAGTGACCTCGTTTTTTAGCCTTGGTATAAGAGGGCAGATTACCAGTCTTCTCTCTCGTCATCTGAACTTCCCACTGACTGTGTACAGTCAAAGTACTCGTTAAACAAGTTCTTCCAAAACTTCTGATGAAAACAGACGCATGGCAAAATTTGCAAAAAACAGTCTACATGTCAACGGTCTACAGACCTGCTGTACAATCTGAGCTCTTTTCACGGCCTGTATGTCGAAGTCGTAATCGGTTATGCCAGATTTACGCTTCTGTTGCAACACACTACAAAAAGCCAATAAACACATTCAACAAGGTTTGCTTAAAGTTAGATAGTGAAATTTACGTGTAAAATACAGCTTAATTCAATTTTTAAACTATAGTAAAATAAGTCTTAAACTCAAATGAATTCTTGCTAACAGATGCAAATACAAACTTGGCAGTAATTGTGATTACCAACTTCCAGAGCACTGGTGTCTAACGCACAACTGACGGCACATCAAAATCAAGCCACAGAAAGTAGTCAGACTGCTGAAACAGCAAGGCAGCCAATAGAATTTCTGATGGATTGACCTACAACAGGCCATAGTTACTTTACCTTACTCACATGGAAAGTTTCTCGATCTTGGCTCATTGTGTATCTCCGCCTGTCTGTTCCTGGCCGCAGGGCCCTTCGTTCAGCCAATCAGGGTGTTCTTCTTGTTGTCCGGGTTCGTTCCTCTAAAACTCAGCACAGAAACTTTGCTTTCGTCAGTCTGGTGGCCTGGAATGACCCTTCTAATAAACCCAGAGCTGAGCTAGTCACCATATCTCCGTCTCTGTTCCTCAATTGCTTGAAGTCTGTTCTGTTTGATCAAGGGTTCTTCTTGTCAGGTTGGGAGCACTACTGATGAGTTTTACCTTGAAGGTTGTGCTTTGCAAATTTTCATTTATGTTATTATGAATTTCTGTCAAAGATGCTCAAAAAGTGACAATAACTGAACCTTACCTAAACAAAAAGAGACCATTTCAAGGACTGACCTATCTAAAAAAAAGTGCAATGAACTGCTTCTACTGTGTGGACAGAAATCATTTTACCAACCGACCTGTGACTGGAAGCAGCTCGGTCAGCCATCTTCTGCTTCTCTTCGTTAATCTGTCGCTCAAGATCCCGCACTTTCTTGATCTTACTGCGATAATCTTTGATCTGTTCACTAAAGCAGACAAAGTATCAACCTCATATAAGCAGTCACTTCAAAAAAAGACCAAAATATTATTAATTAGTAACTTCTATAGTGCCAGCATCTAAAGTACAAGGCATCAACCGATGGCGCTCCAAAACCAAGCTGTAATCAGATCAACATTCAGAAGATCCGTCCACTCAGACATAGAGACAGCAAAATAAAACTAATAATACCCCCAAAAAACTTCAAGAGTCATTTTCTGAAGTCAAGTCAAATTAAACATCCATATCCCCAACTGTGCTACATCAGAATTCGTGTCATATTGAAGCAGGTTATAACAATTAATAGAGAGACATACTGTGCAAACTTGTTCCATTCCTCCTGTACATAGACGGAATCCTGAACGGTCTGAAGGAACCTCTGACGTTGTCGAACGCTACCAGCCATGATTCCGCTTACGATCACTGGCGCCATCGTACTGTTCTGTGTTGTCAGTACAGGGTGGCCCAAATAATCCTTTATGCTTTTCGCCCCTACAACCAATTTATACCAATTACGGTAACATTTAAGAAAGTAACAGTGCAATAATATAAATTAATCAGATTAAAAAAGTGATAAGATTTATGTAGCTCCAAGTACTTGGTTGCAAACCTCACCTCATCGTCCCAATCCATCATAGCTGTCACTCTTAGACATTACAGCAGTGGAATGCAGAAATTTTTACTAGATAGAGAGGAGATACATTAGATTAGTATGCATGTGTGAGCCTGCCACTGACGACTCTTCTAGTTTTCTATGCATTGCTTTACTTACTGATGAAATTTCTGGTTTTTATTATGTTAACATCATAACAGGAAGCAGAAAGCATCTGTGATTAGTGTTTCCTAGTAGCGCTATATAAATTTAAATATTAAAATTAGTTCAATACTTGCCACAATAACGACAATCCTAAAATGCACTCATTTAGACCAGTTAAATATGGTAGTCACAGATGACACACTTAAGACACACTATATTATGTGTCTTGAATAGAGATGTAAAAAAACATGTTTTTTTTTGCGTTGAAATATTGCAATGAAATATTTCAGTTTTATTTGAAATATTTCGGTTTTCTTTTTTAAACCCAATTTCGGTTATGATTAATGATTAATGATTATTTTCTACTTAGAGATTGAAATTCTAAATAATAATAATAATAATGATACCGTACGTTTATTTAAGAAGTCTTTTATTCGTGAAACAACATAAATAAAACCAGGAATAGGCATGACGACGGAAACTGTGTAAAAGAAATCCATCATGGCTGCCATCGACTACGATCAAATAGAGTGCAAACAATGACAAGCAAAGTAACGTCTGCTATTATAAAGTTAATATCCGATTGCAGAACAGACCATATCTTTGGAACAGCACCATGTCATTGGAACAGCACAAACTGGTCCAACTCAAGACATTGTGTCAATTTGTGTGCATCCAATACTTCAAAACATGTTGTTTTTTTTGTCATTGAAATATTTCAAAAAAAACTTTCAGAAATGAAATATTTCAAATGAAATATTTCACGCTCACATCACTAGTCTTGAAGCCTGCAAACATTTTCTGCCTTTTGCACCAACTATAAAAATACTGTTAGTTTATTAATTCAAACTGATAAATACAGAGTAAGATTACATGATATAGTCGCAACAGATGATAACAAGTTTAACAGGAGTCAAATTTAACTATATGGCAGCCTGCAAGGCGCTCATCTGTCCTACTGCTCATTTTACAGTCACCCCTAGGGAGTGGAAGGCTGAGTAAACCTTATGAGGCTAGCAGGTATTCAACCTGCGTCCTTATGATCTTCATGCCAGCATGTTACCATTCAACCATTTCCCTGCCGCATACTGTAAAATTTATTAAATAAAATCTAATCCAGACACCTCCACACAGTGGTCAATGGTCTCCTAAGCAGAACTTATATTTCATAACCACTGGGCAGAACTAATCGATCCCTGAGGGACCAGAAAAGCAGGCTCGCTGCCATGAAAGTGTCATGATAATTTCAACAGTGTGTAACTGTGTATACATGTACCGTTTTCCTGGATCATGACGCGCTGCAGAACGTAACGGGAGAAGCAGAGCATGAACTGGTTGAACTTGTCACCACCTGGCGACATGAAGAGAGATGAAACGATTCTCGGCAGATAGGAATTCGGATCATCCTAAAGAAAATACGAATGCTTCATAAAAGAACAATAACAACCCCAATCATACAACAGTTATTAATAAGTAAGTAAATCCATTAAGATATTTATATCCTGTCTCACATTGGCATCAAATTCTACTTCTTGGCTACAATTGTTATCTAATGTAATCTAACTAATTTGTAATCTAATCTAATCTGATGACTTCTATAGCGCTGCTATCATAAAGCCCAAAATATCAGTCGATGGTTGCTTCAAAGTAGGGAATAACCGGAAATCACCTCAGACATTCTAATGTGATGCAGCATGAAGACTTAAAGTAAGATTTGGAAATCAAGCTTAAATTATAATTACTAAATAGCAACTTCTACAGTGCCAGTGTCTAAAGCACAAGACATCAACTGATGATGTAAAAATCAAACCACATTCAGGTCAGTATAAGAAGATCAGTCCGCTAAGAAGAGAAGCAGCCTATGGTGGACAAGCAATCTGGAACAGATAAGAGGCCACACTGTTACTAAACACAGGTTTGAAACCCACACTGTCAAGGGCTAAAAGCAAGCAAGTCCTTCTCTAGGAAGCAGATCTATGAGAAAACAACCAGTTGAATAGACATTTTTATTACGTACTTTAGCAATCTGACCCAACCAGTTGTTGCACACTTTTCGGAACATCTGTTCCTCCTTCTTGTCTCTCACATTCCAGCAATCCCTACAGAACATACAATCAAACATCAATCAAAGCTGTAACCAGTCAATCAACAGTCTATCCAAAGCTCCCAACCAGTCAATGCAGATCAAACAGCCTATGTGTGAGATACCAAAACAATTCATAACAATCAATATAACATCAAATCCATCATTAACTAAATCAATTAATCAATCAATAGATCATCAAAAACAATCAAGACACCAATTAATCGCCCAACTCGGTCAATCAAACTATCAATCAAATAACCCCACCACATCTGATCCCGCTAAGCAGTAGTGGCCTATTAACTTCGCCACTGCTCGTACTCTGGCAGTGTCAGACCCGAGGCTGGAGATAGGAGAAGGGCGACGCTAATCATCTTTGTTGTGACAAAGTGTTGTTGAACAGAAACTACTACTAGTGGCCAAATGAATGGAGCGTTCACCTTGCACCGTGGAGGGTATGGGTTCGAAACTCCACTCAGATGGTCACTGTGTATGTAAGGACCTTGAGCAAGTCCTTCACTCACTCAGAGCCATCAGTGTTCTGTCATGTGGTCGTGTGCACTTCTGAGCTTTGGAAGCAGGGCGACATAAAACACAGTTGTATTGTATATTGTACTATAAGCAGAGTGATGTATTTTACCGGAATTCCTCCTGACATCTGGCCTCATCCAGTCGGCTGAAGAGAAACCGTGCAACAGCCTCAAAGCCCTTCTTGTTTGGAAGTGAAAACATGTCCCTGTCAACATAGACCACAACCTCCTTACAAGGGATCAATATGAAGCACCACAGTAAAATGACGTTGTAAGTAACTGTAATTACTTATTTACATAATGCCTCTTCAATAAAACTCATCAGAGGTGTTCCCCACCTGACTAAACAAGACCACTATCGAACAGAATGCTCATCAACCGCTTGTTGTGTTATAATCAGATTGTTATAATCTGTCACTTTCTAAAGCTGAACATTGTTTAGGATCTATCGTACATTTCTAGAGATTTTGAAAACAAAAAATATCTTCTTAAATGTTTCATAATAATACCGTTCTCTGATGTCACTGAATTTCACTGGTGACGTAACAATGTTTCTACGGTGCCTAGTAAGTAGTGTAATGCAAGATATAAATCAATAATAAGAAACAAACATAGATATTTGTGCTAATTTTCCTTTTTGTAACGATTATTGTGCAAAAAACAAATAAATTAATATTCATATATTTCAGCACTTTCATGGGCCACAGTGGGATGTCAGTAGGAATAGGTGCCACTAGGCGCACAACAGGCCACCCGTAGGCCTACGTGGTATTGCTAAATCACCTGCCATCTGGCGAGCCGCCAAAACTAAGGAAATTTTGTCCTGATTAACCAATTATTACTGCCGATACCCAATTATCCTAATAATTGGCCCAATTAATATGTTATGGCCGTTTAATCGGTACAGCTCTAGTATGTGTGTATATACATATACAGCAATTTAAACATGCTGAAATGTATATTTGTGTATTACTTGTTAAACGGAATTCTGTATTTTTTCTCCATCGTTGCTGGCTCAAAACCGAGCAGCAAGAGGTTAGTGAAGAATATTTCTGAGACATCATATGGATCTGATGATGCTGGCAACTTTGTTGCATTTGGGAAAGAATCAGTCATTGTCACTCGCACTGGTTAATTCTGCTAGTAAACAAATTTTCTAAAAAAAAGGACAAAACAAATTAGCAAAGTCACAAATTAGGCTAATGATAACCTACATTTTTCACCTAATCTTGCTTTGGTAGGGCTGCCAACCGTCCCGGATTCGTCTAGACAGTCCCGGAATCAGCCTTGTGCGTCCGGTGTCCTAGATTAATCCAAAATTCTCCTGGAACTTGGTGAAAATATCCACTTCACCACTTCACTAAACTTGAATAGCCGGTCGTAAATAGAGTGGCCATAGAATAGAGAGTAGCTAGGTTAGCAATCTATCATCCTGGGCCCATACGCCTGGCGAGTTACTCAAATTTAATAAAGGTTTTGCTCTTAGTTTATTCTAATTTTATATATGCATCACTTGTCTTTCGATTATTTGACTGTAATTGTTAACGCCTATTTTCAGTAGAAATTTAGATCCTTAGAAATTCGATTAGAAAAGTAGAAATTAGATTAGACAAGTAGATCCTACATTAGGTTGATGCAACACTCGTTACATACCGTGATGAGGACAGCGTAAATTGGTAATGGCATATTGAGTGTCTGCGCGGATGTCCATGATTGGCAAACTCAAATGTTGGCAGCCCTATGCCTTGGCAAGATTAATCTGACTACATTAACTTTCAATAACAGGTTACTTGTGGTTCTTAAGTCCGAACAAATGCCGAATTCTTGCATAGATAAAATATAAAACCGTGAAATTAAAAATTTACATTACATTACATAGAGCGCTGTGTCGTATTCGAAAACACGGTCTTGTTTGCAATAAAGATCTAGGAGTAAAAATTATAAGGTTAAACTCACTAAACCGAAAACTCCCTGCAGAAAAACGTCTCGTTAAATAACGTTTTCACTGTCAAGACCCACCAAATGTTTCTTATACCGTCCGATATGTCCGGACATGCAGGAATCCAACCAGGTCAGAAAATTAGGTCAAGCACGAAGCGGACAAATCTGAGTCTAGTAAACCGAACAGATCATTTATTGATTATGATAATAAATATAGATTAAAACCTGCACATTTAGGCGATTAGAAAAGTCAATAACAAATGTTACTGATAAATTATTTGAATTAGTGTTTTCCGCAAAACATTTCGAACTACACCGCCATGATAACTACCCGGATAAGACATGCGTTTCTATAGCGCCATACAAACTTATAGTTGTAATTTAATTTGCTTGAATCAACTAATCACAACGCTTAAAAATGATCAGTCTAGTGATTCTAGTGTGAGAACAAATCTGCTCAGTGCCATGTAAAGAGAAAGAAATCGGAGCAGTTATGATTAATCGCCATGCAGTTGAGTCTATAATTGAATCTGTTAGCATTTAGTATTTAATGAAAATTCTGTTGTTCTTTTACAGATCCATTCAAATTTTCATTTAAGTGCACTATTTTTGTCATAGTTTAAATTTTGCAATCCAGTTGATATTTTGCCTACTGAGTGTTGGCAAAAATTCTTGCCTTACAGATTAATCGCCAGTTGAGTCTATAATTGAATCTGTTAGCATTTAGTATTTAATGAAAATTCTGTTGTTCTTTTACAGTTCCATTCAAATTTTCATTTAAGTGCACTATTTTTGTCATAGTTTAAATTTTGCAATCCAGTTGATATTTTGCCTACTGAGTGTTGGCAAAAATTCTTGCCTTACAGATTAATCGCCAGTTGAGTCTATAATTGAATCTGTTAGCATTTAGTATTTAATGAAAATTCTGTTGTTCTTTTACAGTTCCATTCAAATTTTCATTTAAGTGCACTATTTTTGTCATAGTTTAAATTTTGCAATCCAGTTGATATTTGCCTACTGAGTGTTGGCAAAAATTCTTGCCTTACAGATAAAGTTGGAATGCATTATATAGTGCGACGTGCCGTGGTTAAGACCATTGTAATTGTAATTGTAATCGAACATTTATATAGCGCCGCTCAGAAATCAGCAGCGCTATTGACCTGCGTCAGTGCCTGAATTAGGAAACAAAAAAGTCTTAAGACGTCTACGGAACTGGGAAGGAGAGAGGGCTAGTAACTCAAAACGAAGAGACTGAGGAAGAGAGTTCCAAGCTGATGGGCCAACACGGGCAAAGCACCTAGAGTGGGCCGTCGCAGAGCGCATACAAGGGACAACCATAAGGCCACGGGTCGAAGATCGCAAAGAGGCCCTCGCATTAATTAATTTAATTAATTTTTAGTTTCAATAGACCTATTTAACTTCACAATATCGATATCGTATATATACCCCCAAGCCGCCGCCATATAGGGGCCTATCCGCCGAGCCGCCGAATTTTTGTCCAAGCCGATTAGCCGCCGGAAATTTTACGGCTTAGCCGTAAAACCGCCGAGAATGTTTTTACGGCTAGCCGCCGGAAACATATTCAGCTAATTCAGTTAGAACACGCACAAAGTTGTGATTGTAAAGTTTTCCCGCTGGTTTCAAAGAGTTATGACTTTGTAGATTACCGTACAAGTTCGGACTTATTGAAACTGTACTGTTTCGAATGACTTTTTGTGTGCCACTATTAATTGTTCATTTTTATGGCATTGTAGCAGATGTCCTAATGTCTAATTATTGGCTTTTTGGAACTCTATAGTCGATGCACGTTTTGAACGAACTATGTTTCAAGCCGTATTTTTTACGGCTAGCCGAGAAAGATAGTTTACGTCATTTTACGGCTAGCCGAAAAGCCGCCGTAAATTTTCTCAAGCCAGCCGTTAGCCCAAAAAATTGTGGCTTGGAGGTATGATCGTATACAGCCAAAGTCATGGCAACATTTGGCCAAAATTAGTGTTGATTTTGATTCTCAAAAGTGAGTTAAACCGCCAGATTAGCGTTATTTAGCTACTGGCATGGGTTTCAGCGTTGTTCGAATACAAGTTGGATTGACTGACGAAAAGAATTCTTGATAAATAGAAGCTGGATTGATGAAAAATTATTCTTAATCAAATATAAGTTGCATTGCTGAAAAATAATTCCTGCTTAAATAGAGACTGCATGGATTGATAAAACGAATTCAATAAGCTAAAATGCAGGATTCTAAAAAAGTGAGTGCTGTGGCTTTCATACTTGCTTACTGACTACATAAACTTCCGGATTTTCCTGACGATGCACGTGTGTTATGAGAGTGGATGATTTCGTAAAAGATAATGTCGCAAATAATGCAAACATCTCTCCGATCACCTGCCTTCAGTCTACGATCAAAAACCTTGTCAGGGACACGACGTTTTGGCTACGGTTAGAGTTTGCTTTTTATGGATACTAAATTAGGAGCCCTACGTTTGCAAAATTCGCCCTTGTTTCGTGATGGCAAGGTCAGCGCTCACAATTAAAACGAAAGTTCATGTTAGTTTATGTTGCGCTAGAACATACTAGGTGCTAAAATTTGGTGTTATTGCGTCGTCAGTGTCTTTCGCGCAGAACAGTCTTTAAAAATTATAAACGCTGCTGGGATCTGGACGTGATGTTGAACCTGATTAGCACTGACGATAATTCAGTAAACAAATGCAGATTATTACATCACATTACTTTACGTTTTTAAGCATAATCTACAGCTAGCGTCGTATCAGGTGCGGCCGTGTGGAGTCTTAGATTAATACGGAGTTGTTGTGACATTTTGCAACTTGGGTCAGACTCTGTCGTGCCATCGACTGATGTCTGAGTTATATACTGGCGTCAAAGAAATCGTGTGATTAAATCAGAATACCAAATGTTTATATAAGGACTTTTTTTATAGCGCCTGTTGTGAAATTAAGATTTTAAAGCAGATGAAATTTCATCCAGTGTATTGGAGCCCAACTGAGAAGTGTTGTCTTACCAACTGTAATTTTTACTTGAGGTACAGTATTTTTAGATTGTCAGAGGGTGAGAAACCCAAGTTGTATGATTTATCCCCACCCAATTACATATACATACATTACGTAATGTTTACTTTGCATTTAATTATGTTCATATTGCAGCACATTATGATTCCACTACATGTAGACACTGCATTACTTTATGTTTACTTAGCATTACTTGACATTTACGTAGCATTTCCTGATGTTTACATTACATGATGTTTACATAAGCAGATGTTTACATGATGCAGTACATGATGTTTACATAAGCGTTATACAACATAGTAAGACTGGGACCATTTTGGGGTCTTGCCATTTCAGTCATGCAAGGGCCCCAGGCCCAACCTAGCCCATAAAATGCAGCATATGACAAATATTTTAGGCATATCCTATATTAAAAAATAATCTGAATAATTACAATATTAATGGTTGTGACAGGTCTCAAATGTTGCTGTTATTGTTTTAAAGTTTTATTTAATATGCTATTTAATTCAACAGATCAAGTTTGCATATTTAGATGCTATTTTTGTGTATTGACTTATAATTTATTGCTTTCTGCCCGAGGGGCCGCATGCGATGAAGCCAGAGGGGCCCATGTGCCATGGCACACAGGCAAATAACCAGTTATACAACTGTTATACAATGTTTACATAACATTACTTGATGTGTACAGTGCATTAGGGGTCGTCCATAAATGACGTCACGCACCTAGGGGGAGGGGGTCGGAAATTTATGACGATGTGTGACATGGGGGTGGGGGGTCTGAGTAGTGTGACGTCACACCCGGTCTATGTTATTAAATTTAACAATTAACAACAATTTAATTTTAATTATAACAGCACTAATTTTGACGATAAAATTTTCATTATTTTTTAAATTATTTTAATGTATACGGGCACCATTATTAATAATTTTCTAATTATTTCAATATTTGGTCACCGTTAGATTTTAAAATATTCATGCTTTCGCTATTTGTTCCATGAAGGAGCATTTTGCTTCGCCATGGAAATTGGTTTTAGGGGGGGGTCAGAGCTTTGTGACGTCATTTTGAGAGGGGGTCTTACTTTTTGTGACGAAGTGTGACGAGGGGAGGGGGGTTAAAATCGGCCAAAATAGCGTGACGTCATTTATGGACGGCCCCTTACCTGACATTTTATGTTGCATTGCATGATGCTTAGATTGCATTACATAAAGGTTACATTGCATCACATTATGTTTGCATTTTATTACAGGTTTACATTGCCTGCTGTGGCAAGTGTTACCTGGCATCCTTTGTTTATATTGTGTCAATAATGCAGCCAGTTAATACAGGTGATGTAATTATTTTAACCTGTTGCAGGTGCTCGATTGTGTGCATCTAAGGTGAGACCAGTGACACAGGTGCAGATTAGGCGTGTCAGTGAGGTGAACCCTGCCAACAACGATCTACGAAAGCGATACTTAAAGGGTAACCTTTTTGTTTGTATGCATTCACATATGTATGCACATGCGTATGTTTAAGTATGTGTGTACATATGTTTAAGTGTGTATGAATATGTATGTATGTACCAAAAGTTCACACATTTAATATAGTGCATATTTGAGTGCCTCACATGTGACTATATAACAGATCTAAACAGGTGCATTTGAAGACATTGTTAGCAAATGTATGCTTTAGAAAGTCAAAGGCAACACTGAGTTCTGTGGCAGACTATTCCAGGAGGATGGTCAAACACATGAGAAATCAGATGGACTTGAGTTGAAGTGGGACAGCATGCTGAGCATGGCACCTGCATATCTCCATAGGCCAGAGAGTTTTAATGTAGATATTGTTTAATAATGATAAATCGAATGAACTGGTTTTAGACTGCGGTATGCATGCAGGAAAGCTCACTGATGATAAGAGTGGCACCACGTCACAGATACAGCCACGCTTGATCAAGTTTGCACCAGATAGGAGACAGACAGAGACAGACAGCAGGATAGGACAGAAATATCAGAAACGATTCAAATTGATTAAAAGATTAATTAATGAGATGGTTTATGTGTATATTTCTACAGATCTCATTGTGACAATCGAACAGCTACACAAAACCAAACTATCCGAGCACTCCAACAAGACGTTGGGGTCGGAGGCCAATTCCAGTCGATCCCATGCCTCCTCACGTCTCCATCCAGACTCCGCTTCACATCCTTCGTCATGGACTTCAAGTCTCGAGTCCTTTTCCCGACAGTTGCGTCAGTTCCAAGCAGTTCCAGAAACACCAAAGGTGCAGGCACCTGAAAATGTCATTGCGCGTAAAACGGTAAATACAGGAACATCTGCTTTGAGCAAGAATAAACTTCCTCTAACCAGGGCTTCTCTTACGAGTCATGAAGACCTTGTGAAAAAATCCAAACCATTGGCTCGAGCCACCAAAAAATCACGGACTATCGGTTTGCGAGCGGACACGCCCAAAGTAAAGGTCACAGACGCTTTGTTGAACGAGTCTCGGCTAAAACATCTCGATTTAAATTCTGTTGCTGAGGATTTTGACAGCAGTGTGATTTCAAATGTGTTTGTGGAGCAGGACAGTGAACTTCTTGATAAAATGACGCCAGGCTCATCTTTAGTTCTTGACGAGCATGACGTCATAGAGGATGGTTTAGAAATTTCCGACACGCATTATGACATCGTTGGTAGCCGAGAGTTTCTGCCTGAAACCGTTGACACCAGCGCTTCGACTCGTAAAAATTTGAAGAAGCCGAAAAAGGAAATGTCGATGGACTCGAAAAGAGTGCGATCGAAAGGAATGCCAGTGTGGTCGCAGGAGGATCTTAAGAAGCCGGAAAGCTTAAAGATTGTTCTCGATCGAGTTGCCAGTCTTCTGAGGCCGGATAAAAAGGTGATGATCGAACGGGCAAAGGAGTTGGAAGTTGAGGCAAAGGAGGCAATGTATCTGGAAGAATTGTCATCATATGTTGATCTTTGCATTCAAACGAACATGGTAAGGGAATGAGAGTAATTAATATTATTCTATTTTCTGTTGTTTTTCTTTTTGTTACTGTTCTTTATCTTACTGTTCGCTGGCGATCTTCTGCACAATACAACCGTATTTGATACAATACAATACTGCATTTGAAACAATAAAAAAAAACAACTGCGTATGATACGATGCAATAGCACTGATTTGATATTGCCCTCCTTCAAAAGTTCAGAAATGCTAACAATCGAAAGACAGCATTGTTGGCACTGAGCAACTGTGAGTGAAGGCCATGCTCAAGGTCCTTACACAATACACAGGAGGAGGTTCAGACCCATACAGAGCTTCTCATTTGAAAATAGAAGGCGATTGGAAAATCGATCGCGCTGGATTGAGTAGGCGATCGATGCGCGATCGACCTCGGGACCTTTTTGTGTACCGCGTATTTTGTGCATCGTATTTGTATAGCTGCATATTATATGGTTGTCCATTAACTAGGCCCTACTAGAGTGTACGTAACACTTATTAACCATCGATTAGCCTCCTCTGCTTGTCGATGCAATGTTGTATCGATCCTAGCCTGAACTTTCACAAGTAATGTAAATTAGATGAATAAAATAATGGTCTGGCTCCAGGTTCCTCTTGGAGTCTAACTCATCGAGCGCGATCGAATTTCCGATCTACAAGACCTTTGCTAGGCGATCGACCAAGGAGATCGATCGATCGATCGCCTCAAATGAGAAGCTCTGGACCCATACTCTCCATACTCAGGCCTAGTGCTCTATCCATTGTGCCCTTTGGTACCTACTGGAAAGGATTTTGTCTTGAGTGAGTTTTCATTGCCATTTACACTGACAATGATGCTTTTCCCCACTTGATCAAGCATTGGTCGTAAGCTCATCATCAATGAATCAATCAATGAAAACTTATATAGCTCCCCTTCAAGACCCCTACTCAGAGGCGCTCCCGACCCAGCCCAAGCGGAAGAAGGTAGTCTTTAGTAGCTGATGGACCAGATGTTTGATAGAAGGCGACTGGCTAAGGGAAGCCCATACCATGTTGACGGACCGACCACGGAGAAAGAACAGTTGTGGCAGAACGGGCAAATGGAAGCATCAGTTCACTGAAGAGCGCAACGGACAGTGGAGCTCCTGCAGGTAGTAGGATGTGGAGCCCGAGAGACATCACCACACCAAGGATGCAATCCTGAATGAGATGCGCTGGTATGCCCCAGTCTGAAGTGTTACTTTATTTTATTACATGTAGAGCAAGTGTTAACATTATTTTACTGCATTTAGTCGAAAATCTGAAAATCTGTTTCATTGCAATTGTTTTAGCTGAAGAATGCACAGTGGCTGCTCACGACAGGGTACCTTCACGGCCAAACGAAAGGCAAGAAGAAACTACTTCGAGGAATACGGCCTGTCCATGATCTCTCAATCTACAACAAACTGATGCGCGCCTGGGCCAAACAGGTTTCATTTCCATTGTTTGATCATTGAGTTTTGTGTTCAGTATGTGACGAATGGGATCCAGTGGAACTCTCATCGAAAATATTACAGTATTTTCGGTTCTGAGTTGGAGAATCAGGATTTTCATGTTCAGCGTTGTAAGTAAGTAAGTAAGTAAGTAAAAATTTTACTATCAGTTGCATACCCGCACTCTGGTGTGCATACACATTAACTGATCTGTCAATGACAATACAACATTATAATTTAATTTTAAACGTTTTTCGCATAAAGATTGTTTGCAAGAGGTAAGGAGCGGTTATGAATTCGTGGTCATAAAGATCTGTTGATGCATGAATAAATGGGTTTAAATATACAGATCCATGCTCTTAGTTTGAACGCAATATGGATTTAAGTTTGTAATGAGTGTCAGTATTAGTAGAAAACGTTATTGTTGACAAATTCACATTTAACTTTCAGTACAGGAACCAGGTGTTGGAACTCCACCATTGCTGTTTTTGGGTAGTGCCATTCCCAAGGCTGTATCAGGAGGGGGCGATGTCAATGGCATCCATTAGATGTTGCTTAACACTGGAACTACTAAGTCCTGAAGCTAGCGTTACAGCAAAGTTTCAGTGTAATTTTTGTTTGAAATGGAGTTTCTATATTTATATGTATATAATTATGTTCATTTAATGACAAAACCAGGTGACACACCGTATCTGATCACAGTGTTTTGTATGGAAAATTTATGTTGAATTTCCAATTTCTATAAATAAATGAAGTTTGGTTTTCTGTATTAGGGGAATTTGGAAGCGATCCGAAAGTTGTTTCTGCAGGTCGAAGGTCTTGATCTGAAGCCTTCGTTTGAGTCTTTTGCCATTTGTCTGGAATGTCTTGGACGACAAGATGTCGTCAGTCACGATGTCATTAGTCATGTCATCCAAGACGTCAAGAACACGGTGAGTTGTCAGGTTGTCTGTTGTCTAAAGTGTTAGAATGATTATGATGCAACGCTTCTTTATTGGTTGCTTGGCTGAACAACAAGTTGCCTCTTTGATGTTTAAATGCCGTCTCATCTCAATGTTCTGAAACTGTTCACTTGTTTGAACTATTATCTGGGAATGCTTTGAATGAATGAATGCTAGGATTGAAAGACTGAATGTAGTGAATGAAAGAAGGCTATGAATAAATGCTGTGAATAGGTGAATGAGTAAATGACTGACTGAATGAGTGAATGAATGCAAAAATGAATGAATGAATGAAAGAATAAGTGAATGAATGAAAGAATGAATGATAGAATGAATGAATGAGCAAATGTTGTGAATGAATTGATGTTGTGAATTATTGAATATTGTGAATGAATGAATGTTTTGAATATTGTGAAAGAATGAATATTATGAATGAGCAAATGTCGTGAATGTTGTGTATGAATGAATGAAAGAATGAATGTAATGAATGAAGGTTATGAAGCAATGCTCGAATGATTGAATGCTGTGAATGAGTGAATGAACGCTGTGAATGAATTAATGCTCTGAGTGCTATTAATGAATGAATTAGTGAAATAATGCTATGAATGATTGAATGCCAGTTTTGGAGATGCAGCAGTTATTAGCCCATTGGTTTGTTGTTGGTGCATTTCAGGGATTTGAACTTGAGAATATTTTCGTTGAATGCAACTTTGTTGAAGAGGACAAGGAATTTGTTTTGAAGGCAAGTTCTGATCAATCACCAGTCACTTGAGTCTTTACTTAAAATGTGGCCCGGTATAGAGAAAATGAAATCGTTAAAAAATTAGCACTTCTATAAAAAGTGGGCAGAAGTTGGAAAAAAGTGGTAAGAAAATGAACAAAAGTAGGCAGAAGTTAAAAGAAATTCATTAAGAATAGGGCATAAATTAAAATAAATTAGCAGAACGTGACCAATTCAGTCATAAACAATTTCCTTTAAGTTAGAGTTATAGTTTTGTCAAAGGTACAATAGTGAATTTTCCTGACAGCCCAAAAATGGAAACGAGTTGTGATTTTGCAGAACTGCTTCTCACATACTTTGTAATATTTCCTATTACCTAAATATTTCATTTCCAAAACCTAATATTTCATTTTTGAGGGTTTTTCTTAATGCAGATTATAAAAATCAAAAATGGAAATCACTTTTGTGTGGTTCTTGATTTTGTTTTGATCATTCTTGAATGCAGGCGATCCGCCAGGTTAATCCAGACTTCGATCCAAATGTTCGATCTATCCCGACAAACTATGCCTGTCCACTGCTGGTCGATCTCAACGCGAACAATGAGGTACATCTTGATCTGTTCGGATGATTGCTTGGTCATCCATCTTTCATCCTGTATCTATCGTAAAATTATTTTCAGGTTTCTTCTGGTCTGTTTAAACTCCGTCACTGCCCTTGCTCTGGTAGTGCCAGTCCCAAGCCTGGAAAAGGAGGGCTGCCAAGGCCGTGTCAACGGCCTTGGCAGCCGTAGGCTATGATAGTTCAAAGCCTGGAAAAATTGATAAAATTCGTTTACAGTATTTGTACAAATTATGCTGACACAAGCACAACTTAAACAGGCAACAATTCTGGAGACAGTCACAGAGCGCAAATCTATCTTGTCTCGACCCTCTTTGCTGGTTTAGCCCCATCAGGTTAAGAAGGCATTGATGATGTGCGAGACCATTGTGGCCATGGAGACATGGAGGGCCGACAATAAAGACCATGCGAGTGAAGAACACGCAATGCGTATAGTGACGAAGAACCTGCGATAAGTATCTTGTCAATATGGGAGATCCTGAGTGGCCGAGTGGGTTGGTAGCCCGCTCTCCACGCCGGCGGCCCGGGTTCGATTCCCGGTCAGTCGGTTTATCAGAGATTCATTTCTCGGATCTTTACTGCGGGTGGCTCGGTCGCAATATAAACGTGGAGTACAATACAATACAGTACATTACAATACAACTGGGGCGCGGTGGTGTAGGGGTATGTTCGGTGCCCTGCAGCTGGAGGGTTGCGGGTTCGAATCCACCTCAAAGCCGCCGCGGCCCTTCACTTGCAATTGCTCATGCGCTTCGGGCGTGAAACTCCGATTCTGCGTGACGCGCAGTAGTCGGGAGCGCCTCTGATTAGGAATCTGGAAGGGGCGCTATAACAAGTGTTCAAATACAATACAATACAATACAATACAATGGGTGTCAATTCCAAGGTTCGATTGTTACATGATACCTAGTGTCTTCATCGCATCCATCACTTTGATATACTAGAATAATGTGGAATATTGTCTATGCCTGTGTTTTGCATGTATTCATGACAGCTCACAACTAATCCTTTCCACGAAGTCATGAGCCTCGATCGCCTTAAGAAGAAAACCACTCAGCAGATCGAGATCGAAATGGCTAATCATGTCATCGTCGACTCCGTTCAACCGAGTCCCGTTCTGACGGCCTCGATACTTGCAGCCGTGAGTCAACTGGAGCTGTAAATTTTTTTATTTAATTGTTTATCTTTGTTTTTTTCGGTTTTGGTCATTTTTTTCTTTTTTAAACCCATTGGATACATCCAGGCTTCAGATTCAAACTAAGTTTAAACAAATTTGATTTGAGAAACATTTTGGCTTCAGAATGCTCAATCAGATTATGACCTGGATTACAACGGATTCTATGATTTTACTATGATTTGCTATGATTTTACTATGATTTTATTATGAGTTTATTATGAGTTTACTATGATTTACTATGAATTACTATGATTTACTATTACTTTACTATGATTTTTGTATGATTTACTATGAATTACTATGATTTACTATTCATGATGTACTATGATTTTACTACGATTTGACTGGTACAATACGATTATGGTACAGTACAAGTGATTGAATTATGTTAGCATAGCTCTGAACTAGCTGTCTTTCCTGATCTTTTGTTGATATTGTTGTTGTTTTAATATTTATCGACGTTATCTAAAAGATTACAACTCATTAACGACACACTGACTTCGTTAACCGTTAAAAAGCTTGATAAAATAATGGAATGTTGCCAAGTGAACTGTTCTGTTATTTTCTTTGTAGAGAGAGAATCTAACGAAGGCAAAAGAAAAGTGGAGGGCGGCTGTTAAACGTGCATTCATTACGAGTCGACAGCACGTACAAGCTCACAACGCCAGTAATTAATTAATTATTAACCAATTAAGTAATTAGCAAGTTATGTTGCGCTGCTGTCTAATGCATAGGACATCAAGCAATGGAACAGTCAGAATGATCAGATACACATTAGTCTGTTGATATTGAGAGACAGCCTACGTGGGATAAGCTGTCCAAAACTGCTAAGTATTGAGAACGAAATTAATTAGAACCTTCTATAGCGCTGATGTCTAATGCACATTGCACAAGTATGTGACTGCATGACGGGGTGATGGTTGAACGGTAATACACAGGCATGAAGAACAGAGGGACATGGGTTCGGTATCAGCTAGCAGCTAACCCCCCATAAGGTTGACTCAGCCTTGAACAGTGTTGAAGCTATTTTTACACTTCTTCAAGTTTAAAAAACTAGTTACAGACCTATGTAAGTAGTGATTATTAGTTGTTCTTACAATTTTTGACAGAAAAGGCTGCCAAAAGGTTATCCAGCTGCGGCAGCTCTATAGCAGATTCGTGGCACCCTTTGTGTGACCCCACCCGGGTTGAGAAACACCACTGAAGTGTATTTGATTATCATCTGGGGTTGTTTTTCAGAGGACGCGAGCACTTCTCTGCTTCCATATCTGAAGCTGTGGAATGCGGATGTTTATGTGGATCTCATGATGAAGGTAATCTGTCTCTGGGTGTCTGTGTCTATGAGTTTGTCTGTCTTCCTGTGTCTGTCTGTCTTTCTGTGTCTGTCATTCTGTTTCTGTCTGTCTGTCTACCTGTGCGTCTGTCTTTCTGTCTGTGTGTCTGTCTTTCCCTGGTGATTGGACTTTTTTTACAGCACTATGGAGTATGTCTGCTATTGTCTGGAATGAGTACAGTACGGACTGTGTTAATGACTGTGGCTTTCTGTCTGTCTAGCTGTCTGTGTATGTATGGCTGTCTGCTTGCCTGTCTCTAGGTGGCTCTATCTTTGTAGCTGTCTGTTGGTGAATGCCTGCTTGTCTGTCTACCTGCATTTATCCATCTGTCTGTCTCTCTACTTCTCCAATAGATTATGATTTTTATGGAAATTTTGCTTGAAGCGACCTTCGACCGATTTCTTGAACATTATGATAATGGCTCTATAGATTAGATTAGATTTCTGTGTCTAAAAATAACAGAGTAGGAATTTAAAAAATCGATATCATGATTAGAACAGTATTGTAAATTGTTGAATTTATTGAATAGGAAGTGGAGATGCTTGGCCAGGACATGGCCGTCTACAGTCCCTCCTGTACGATCCTCCACTACCGTCTTGGTGAGAAGCTCTACCGACGATTCATCGTCCAAACCCGCATTCGCAGCAAATACATCGAAAAGGTAGATGCCATCCAGCCGCATGCCTTAACTGTGGTGCTGAAATAATTACAGGCATTCATTGACTGTTATGTAATCAGATACTCTTGTAGGTCTTCTAAGAAGGCCTATACTGGTGCTATAAAAATGATGAGCTGCATACATGATGGTTCTGTAATATAGCCAGCTTTGACCGTACGTATCTGTGCTGCCAAATTATTTATATGTTACAAGTAACAATGGGAACTCGTAATGCTTTCTTTGGAAGTGCTAATGAGAACTCTCTTAACTGGACCGTGCTATAATGATGATATTTTCTGTGGCTTAACTAAATTTTTTGGATCCGTGTCCTGACATGTTATATTAGAATTTGCGTCATAAAGTAGCATGTTATGACGAGTCTCCGGTGTACATGCCAGAGTCACTGGACTGGTTAGTAGTCAAGGATGTAATTACGTTCAGGATCCTCCTCTTGCTAAACGTCGATGGATGGTTTGGCTCCAGGTTACTGTGCATCTATTAAGCACCACTATCTAATCATCAAGCAGCAATCTTGGCGAAGAGCAGTTGTACGTGAAGGACTTTGTCCCTACACAATGTGCACATGGAGGAGTCTGACAGGATGAGGCTCAAACCCGTATTCTCTGTGTTGCATGGTGAGCTCTCTAAGCAATCAACCTTAATGAGTTAATTTCTTTTGTTCTTTTATGATAGGTTCAGTTCTTGTACGAAGAATATGGAAAGCGATTCAACGACGAAAGCATTCGACAGAATCACAGGGAAATGTGGATGGACATCATGTCTCGCTTGAAACTCGACAACTTCACGGTAGTAATGTCAACAAATTCAGACTTCTCCCCATACAAAGTTTAATTTCATGTTCTCGTCTGACTTTGAAGCTTTGTGTAATTTTTGTTTAGCTTTCTGTTATGCAGTTGCTTCTGATTTTACTTTTGAGCTCATCTTCCGCCACCACTACCACCATCAATGCCACTAAACTTACTATCATTACCATTACTATTTTTTATCACTATTGTTATTATTTATTATTACTATTACTATTTTTGCTATTATTGTTATATATTATTATGATGGTTATTCTGTTTTGTTATTTTTAGTTGGATGAAACCGTTCTATGGCCCTCTAGTGTGACAAAAGCTGTAAGTCTCTTTCTATTGTCCATAAATTCATCAATATCAATTAATATTAATTTCAACAGCGATAATTATTATAGCAGTTGAATAAAAAATAATTATTTGCTTGTTTTATTTTCTTCAGGTACAAATCAATAAGTAATTTTTAAAGAGCAAATTAATTTTTAATTTGTTCATTCACTGAGAGCATTTTTATTGGTCCTCGGGAAGAATTTTTAGTTTATGTCTATCACTGGCAATGTTTTTCCTTTTGTTTGCAGCTTGGAAAGTTTCTCTATGACATCATCATGTCGGAGGTGAAGGTCGATGTGCCGTCAAAAAAGCTTTCTGAAGAGGCCGACAAAAAGATGGAGCAAAGGTGACAAAAGTTTATACAGGCCAGATATTTTGTGAATGTCTCTGATGTAGAATAGAATAGAATATTCTTTATTGTAGGACCAATTGCAAACCGCATTTTGGCTAACATGAAAGTTTAAAGGATTGCTCCCTATTGCTGGATTTAACTATTTATGCAGTCTATAAATTGTTTGATCGCATGTTATTTGTAATAGATAAATGTTATTTATCTTTGATAAATCATCCTAATTATAAAAATGCATTGTTGCAAGAGTCGCAGACCAAGACCCATCTGTTTAAAATATCACGTGACTCATTTATTGATGAACTCATATACATATACTATACTAGCATCCTTTTCCTCAGCCTCGGCTGTTCTATGGCACTATGTAAATTGTCTTGCTAATATTATTAAAAGTGAATTTCTGTGGGATAGTTCTGGATAGATGTTTCAGTATAGCGAAGAAGCTGAAGCAGTTTTGTTTTCCCACATCTGTGGCATTCTGCATCTATGGCTAAAGGCTGCCAGATGTTTACAGATTTTGATGTAGAGAGTTCAAGTTTGAGCCTACTACCCTGAGCCGGTTACTGTGTATGGTCCTTGAGCAAGTTGAGCCTCCGATTCCATGCTTTACTCACAATTGCTTAGCACCATTGATGTTTGGTCATAAGATAGTGGCACTTAATAAATGCATAATAATTAAATAACTTCAAATTTTAATTGTTTAGGCCAAAGACCGAGATTCCTGCGTTCTTCACCGTCTATCGAATGCGGAATGGAATTCCATCTGAGGAAATTCTAGTGAGTGGATTTCTTTTACTTTCCACTTTTTATTTCAAATTTTATTTTAATATTTGTTACTATTACATATGTTTGGTTCTTGAATGTGCAGTTTTGCTTATAATAAAATATGACGAATATTTCCATACTCTTCATATTCTGTGAAGTTCCCTTAAATATTGTATAACTTTAGGCAGTGCACAGGTGCACTGTGCTCAGCTTATTACCTTTGCAAACGCTGCTATTACCATAGATTGTCTGCAAATGCATTATTCCTGTTTTTTATCTATCTTGTGTGTGATATGACCATACCTTGTTCTGTCTTACCTTACCTAATCTCTGGTGTTACCTAACCTTGTTTGTTTCTTACCGTACCATTTGTTTTATGTTTCCCTACCTTTTTTCTTTTGTTGCTATGCTATTTCTGTGAAGTGAAACCTTCTTTCTTTAACTACTGTGCCACACTTCTCTTATGCTTACTTACTTTTTTCTATCTTACCTTACCATTTCTGTGGTATTAACCTTTCAGTTTCTTTCCATTTCTATGATGTTACCTTCCCTTTAATTACCATATCAGGTCAGCCAATTCTCTGTTGTTACCTTTTTTATTTCTTTATTTACATTACCATAGTTCTTGTTTCTGTCTGTGTTATTTATAGCCGCACCCATTTCTCGTACGCCTCTATTCGGACGCCAGTCTGACCCAGTTGACCTTTGAACCTGGCGACATGCCGTCCCTTGTGCCTCCCATTCCTTGGCTTGCTCACAACTGCGGCGGAAATTTACTCAACACAAGTATGAATCATTTTCAGTCTAGAATCTTGTTCTTATTTACATAATCGTAATGAAAGGTACTATATTAGGATGATTTATCAAAGATAAATAACATTTATTAAATATAAATAACTTGTGATCAAACAATTTATAGACTGCATGAATAGTCACATCCAGAAATAGAGAGCAATGCTTTAAACTTTCATGTAAGCTAAAATGCAGTTTGCAATTGGTCCTACGATAAAGAATATTCTATTCTGTTCTGTATGAATTACCTATCGCAAATTGCACACTTCACATTACATATTAAGTATTACATTCCATGTTACATCTTATGCTGCCTCTTACAAGTTACTTATTACATTGAATGTTACCTACTATTCTGCCAGTTAGATATTACATACTGCATTTTGCATCATTTATCACATAAATTGCACATTGCATTACCTATATAGTATATACTTGCATTTAAATATTACATATTGCACGTTACATGTTACAGTACATATCACATATTGCACAGCATATTACATATAATTAAAAATTTTATGTTTAACATTACTGTACATATTACATTTTACATATTTTAATTAGGACTTTCTGTTTCACACATTCAGATTACACGCTATATTACACATTGCAGTACATGTTACATAATATATTACAGCTGACCTGATTCGAAATCCTCGTCTCTCGATGAAGCAGTGTAAAATAATTGAAAGTCTTCCATCTCAGTCGTTGTATCCGATGTTCGATGGTCTCAACGTCGTCAGCGCCTGTCCATGGCTAATCAACAAAAGGGTAACAGATGATATCTTTCTGCATTTTATTATATTCAATTGAGGTGACAATTTAAATATGAAACAGTTTGAAACAACTCATTTCTTTTCGTTTGTATTTGCACAGGAACTAAAGATCTGGACTGAGAGCAATAGCATTGTGTGACTTGCTGCTTACTTTGCTTCCATTATTATTGCTATTGGTATTATTGTTAGTGTTATTATTGGTATTGTTATTGCTGTTATTATTGGTATTATTATTCTGTTAGTAGTTAACTAGTTAAGATTGTTTCAATTGCATAACATGTAAATGTACAGCGCAGTGCGTTTGTCAGGCGCTAAATTAAAGAAAAGATATTATTATTATTATTATTATTGTTGTTGTTATTATTTTTGCTATTATTATCCTCCATCTTCATAGCAGAACATTTTTTTTATCATTAATATTTGAAGTGCCATCTTGAGAGGGCTGAGAGTAAGGTTTATTGTTATAATTTTTATTATTTATTATTTCTTGCCCAAAGGATGAAATCCAAAGGTGATGGAATTATTATTTTTATTATTGTTATTATTACTATTATTTTTATTATTATTGCAATTTAAAAGTATTTATATTGTGATAATTTATAAATTTGCCTTTAAAAAGTCTTCAGTTGTTTGCCAAGTATGTTTTGCTATAAGTGTTTTATTTATTATAATTCATTTTCCATTATTTGAAGTAACTTTTGAGCAATGGTTCATTTATTTTATATTTTATTTATTTTAATTTTATTTAGACTAATTTAATTTAGACTAATTTATTTAAGTAACAATTATTTAATCTGATTTTATTTGAAGTCTCATTATTAATTTGAAGTGTTATTTGAGTTGACTCGGCTATGAAATGAGTACACTGACCGTACACTGTACAATGGAAGATCAAACAGCAAGGGGGAGGACTCACTACCTACCTTCATATGCTGAGGCTAAGAAATGAAGTTGCTAACACTTCATACCCGTGGCTGCTTTTGGTGTTATTTCTTATTTACTTGTTTTTAGCGCTAATGTAATGTAACTTGAAATCATTTGATGAACGATTAATTTATTTTAAAAACAGGTACTGGATGTCGTTATCGAACTTTTCAACAAAGGTGGTGATGCTAAAATCGGCATTCCAGAAAAGGTTGACCTCTCGGCCGAACTGCCAAAGGTCTTGCCGTAAGTAGCCACAGTTTCATTTATCACTCAGATAAAGCGAAGGCGCTATATAAATGGCTTTTGTATGTGTGAATGTAGTTATGTATGATGTATGTTTCATTGTAGTATATATGAATACATACTTCCGAATGTATCTATAGACTTTCAAAGGGTAGTTTTTATGCAGATGTATGTAGTATATATGAATGTGTACTTTTTAAAATTATCTGCAGGGCCTTTTAAAAGCATTTATTCCTTGCTAAGCAATAGCTAAGGCTCATTTGCTCTGCTAATCTAATCCAATCTAATACATAGCTTCGTTATCATAATGATCAATGCATCCAGTTGATGGTGTTTTTGACATGAGATTGTAGTCAAGAAAGCTTTAAATGAGTTTTCCTACAAGAAATGTAGTTAGGGTTAGACCGAGTCTTCATTTTCTTGGCCTTGGCATATAAAGGTGAGTGGCCAGTTCTCCCCTTGCTGTCTTGCTGTCACCAGCAGCTTGCGGTCAGTATGCTCGTTATAGCTGAATTCACTGAAATAACACGACTTCATTTTTCTTGGCCTCGGCATACAAAGGTTTGTGGCAACCATTTCCCTAATCATCTGATCAGTACAAGAAAGCTACTGCTTGCCAATATTAACTTACGCCTCAGCCGTAGTTAAATACACGGTGAGACAGGAAGATGAACTGAATGCATGTTGGAACTCTGTTTATAAAAAGTTATTTGGATTTAATAAATGGGAATCTGTTAAAGGTTTCATTTGTGGCCTTGGTAGACTAGACTTACATCACATTATTAAGAAACGTCGCATGATGTTTTATAGGCGACTACTTCATTCGACATCTAATTTTCTCCAGGATATTTTCTGGTGTTACGTTGTTGAGCACTTTCTTTGTGACTCTGAACTTGCCGGCATCTTGAACGGTAAATTTAGTTGCATAAATGACCTTTACGAACATTTTCGCAGTCTGTGCGTTTGACTTTATTGTTGTTCAGATTTGTGCATGTATGTTGTGACGTCTGATTTATTTCTGCCTTTGGACTTAATAAAGTACTGATTACAGCTGAGTTTGCTAGGAGTGCAAGTGGAGCGTAAATTTCTATAAACAAATATTTGTCCTGGCAGCAATTTGAACCTCTGACCATTTGCTTATTGTCCAGTATTTTAGCGCTGTGAGAGTGAACGGAGAACTATCGGATTGGTTCGAGACCATAGTGGGAGTATTACAGGGCTGCGTACTATCACCCTTGCTTTTCAGCATATTCCTGGAACTGATCATGGCCAGGGCCCTGGAAGGAACAGAGGAGGGAGCTGTGATTGGAGGAGAATTGATAGGTGACTTAAGATTTGCGGATGACATAGCAATGCTGGCGGAGCAGGCGGCGGGACTACAGGAGGTGGTGACAAGAGTGGTGGAGGTGAGTCGAAGGATGGGTATGGCGATAAATGTAGCGAAAACGGAAAGCCAACTAGTGGGCGGCGGAGACAAGAGGTTTACACTAAAGGTGGATGATCAACAGCTAGTACAGACGGACAGCTTTGTCTACCTGGGGGGAAACATCTGTACACAGGGAGGATCGGGGAAAGATATAGAAAGAAGAATCGGAATTTCCAGAGGAATATGGCAGGCGCTGGGAAAGGTCTGGAGTTCGAGAGAAATAAGCAGAGGTACAAAGGTCAGGCTATACGAAACGCTGGTGCTGAGCGCATTGCTGTACAATTCGGAGACGTGGACACTAAAGGAGACACATAAGCAGCGGTTAAGGGTCTTTGAAATGACGTGCTTGCGAAGGATTGAGGGAGTGACAAGAAGAGACAGGATAAGAAACAGGGAGATACACAAACGATTAAGCATTCAGTATGACATAGTCAGCAGGATACAGAACAGACGGCTGCGATACTTTGGACACGTAACCAGAATGGAAAATGACAGATATCCGAAGATAGCTCTCAACGGATATGTGCATGGGAAAAGAAAAAGAGGAAGGCAAAAGAAACGATGGATGGATATGATAAAGGAGGACTGTGGAGAAATGGGCTGGTCGGTACAGGAGGCTACGCACCGGGCATACAACAGAGAGGGATGGAGGTCTTCCATAAACGAGCGGCTTATGCGTGCGGGAGCATCGCCAAGGCCATAAGTCAAGTAAGTCTATGTGCACCATGAGCGTATGGGCACGCGGGACATGGTAGCCGAATGTGGGGCATGGTGACCAAATAAATAGAGTGTTCAGCCTGTAATGTGGAGAGTACAGGTTCACGCCTCCACTGAGGCAGTTGTCACTTTGAGCAAGTTCTTCACTTGCAATTGCTCAGCACCATCGATGTTCTGTCCTATAATCCATATGTGCACTTCCGATCTTTGGAAGGATGGCAAAATTTACCAAATACAATTGTATTGTATATTGTATTGCAGCAAGTGCAATAAACTAATGTTGGTTCTGTAGGATGATGTCATCTGAAGAACGTCTGCAAGTTCTGCAAAGTAATCAGCTGATCACAAAAGAACGCAAGGAAATGTACAGCCAATGGTGCACCGAGCTTTATCGACTATCAATTGCACAAAAAGTATTACTCTACATTACGCTTGGTGTACTTTGATGCTTTGCATTAATCTGGAATGCGTGAAATGTACAGTAAAAGAATTAGTAGTACCGGTAGTACTGACAATACAAGTACTATTGTTGGTACTTGAGCCGTCAGTACTTATAGTGTTGTTACTTTAAATGCAAGTGCTTCTATGTTAGTGTTGTTGTACTGATGTTACTTTTGTTACCGTGAATTGATATATCGCCTGTCATGTAATTAGGCTACAGGGTCATTCCAAGCAAATGTAATTTAAATGGACATTTTGTAATTTAAATGGATATTTTGTAATTTAAATGGACATTTTGTAATTTAAATGGACATTTTGTAATTTAAATGGACATTTTGTAATTTAAATGGACATTTTGTAATTTAAATGGACATTTTGTAATTTAAATGGACATTTTGTTTGGCACTACTTCATAGGTTCTGATCTTGCGTTAAACTTAAGATTCTTAACTTGCATTATGCATTTGTGAAGTGACTTGTGGTGCAGGGTTTGATGTTGGATGTTGTAGTATCGTGATGAAGTCTTCTGGTTTCCACACAACATGGACTTTCGAGGAAGGGTCTACCCAACTCCACCCCATTTCAACCACCTCGGTTTGTTCTACAGCATTGCATTTCATTGGTAGTTATCTACGAGTGTATGTGTGTGTAAGTGTATATATATGCATGTGTACATATGTGTTTTTGTTATTTTTTGGTATTGTTATTATTATTGATATTATATGTGCATAATTTAATTTATTGGCTCTTACAGCCTGGGCTTTTTAGACATGCCCAGTCATGTGGATACGCATTAAGGAACTTTGTTGTTTTTATGTCCTCTTCTCAAGTTTTAAGTCCTATTATCAAGTTTTAAGTCCTATTCTCAAGTTTTAAGTTCTATTCTCAAGTTTTAAGTTCTATTCTCAAGTTTTAAGTTCTATTCTCAAGTTTTAAGTTCTATTTTCAAGTTTTAAGTTCTATTCTCAAGTTTTAAGTTCTATTCTCAAGTTTTAAGTTCTATTCTCAAGTTTTAAGTCCTATTATCAAGTTTTAAGTTCTATTCTCAAGTTTTAAGTTCTATTCTCAAGTTTTAAGTTCTATTTTCAAGTTTTAAGTTCTGTTCTCAAGTTTTAAGTTCTATTCTCAAGTTTTAAGTTCTATTTTCAAGTTTTAAGTTCTATTCTCAAGTTTTAAGTTCTATTCTCAAGTTTTAAGTTCTATTCTCAAGTTTTAAGTTCTATTCTCAAGTTTTAAGTTCTATTTTCAAGTTTTAAGTTCTATTCTCAAGTTTTAAGTTCTATTCTCAAGTTTTAAGTTCTATTCTCAAGTTTTAAGTCCTATTATCAAGTTTTAAGTTCTATTCTCAAGTTTTAAGTTCTATTCTCAAGTTTTAAGTTCTATTCTCAAGTTTTAAGTTCTATTCTCAAGTTTTAAGTTCTATTTTCAAGTTTTAAGTTCTATTTTCAAGTTTTAAGTTCTATTCTCAAGTTTTAAGTTCTATTCTCAAGTTTTAAGTTCTATTCTCAAGTTTTAAGTTCTATTCTCAAGTTTTAAGTTCTATTCTCAAGTTTTAAGTCCTATTATCAAGTTTTAAGTTCTATTCTCAAGTTTTAAGTTCTATTCTCAAGTTTTAAGTTCTATTTTCAAGTTTTAAGTTCTGTTCTCAAGTTTTAAGTTCTATTCTCAAGTTTTAAGTCCTATCCTCTGGTTCTTGCAGAGATGGTTTTGGTGGTAGGCTATAAGAGATAGATGGTCCAGCTACTGCAGCACTCTGCCAACCATATCATATTGTCTTGTCCTTGTTGCTGTAATGTGGATGTTGCTGTGAGTTGCTGAATGCAAATGACATCAGTTGCTGAATGAAGAGATCAGCGTTCATAATCCGGGGCGAAATGGTGATGGCATAGCCCCAGTATTGTACTTTGTTTGGTAGCTAATGAGAATATCTGTATGAATTCATGTATTTATGTATATATGCAAGTGTGTACATAGACATCAAGACACGTAGACGACACTATTTCCGAGCCTATACAAAATTAGAGTCAGATATATATATATGGGGATTTTTGGTTATTGTGGTGATGAAGGTACAATGGCGGTCCTTCCGTGTGTCGGTTCTTGTTGTGTTCCTGAAATTCGTTAACCAGTCTGTTTCTCATCTCTTCAGGTAGTGACATTGCTCGAAGCATTCTGGCGTTTGGTCAGGGTAAAGCCCTCGGACCTGAAGGTCTTGACTGGCTCAAAATTCATCTAGTCAATCTCACTGGATTCAAGAAAAGGTATCGCCAGATATTTACTCATTTACCAATTTCTTGAAAATGTATACGGATTGTAATGTAATTTAGTCAGTATTTTGGTGTTCTAGAAATAGTTAGTATAGTAATAATTGCCACAATGCAACATGGAAGCTTTTCTGGAAGAGGCTTCAATGAAATCTATGCCATGAGCTTCTTCTCTTCCATGGCTCTATTTCGCAACAGCGGTTGAAGACCATTCTGTTTGATTGTGGTCTTGTTTAATTAGATCTAGATCGGGAGCACCTTTGATGAGTTTTCTTGAAGAGGATTTATAATTATTAATAAGCATTTGCAATTACAATTCCTCACAGTGACATTTTGTACAATGAAGGCCATAACTTGGGCTACATAAGCAATGGCACAATGGAAATAAGGATGGAATGTAGTATGAAAGCATATGACATGGTGTAGGTGAACATTCAATCTGTTTTATCTGCAGGCGATCAAACCGAGAGAGATTGGCCTATGCCAATGAAGTCCTACCAGAGATTCTTGATTCTGCTGATAAACCGTTGACAGTAAGCTGGTTCTCTGCCTCAAATGTGGTTCCCTTGTTGCCAGTTTAGCACAAGTAGTACATAATCGGATTTGTTTTTCGTTTTATTCATAAGTTTTAGTCGATTTTTCAAGCTAGAGATTAGATGGAAGTATTTTGCATGTGTGTAGTATATGTATGTGTATGTATCTACGTATGTGTGTACAAGTAAGTATGTATGAATATATGATTGTGTATGAATGTATGATTGTGTATGTATGTATGTATGTATGTATGTATGTGTCAGGCTATTTAAAAGCCCTGGTGGTCGAATTAGTTCTTTGTCATGGCAACACTGGAGATACTGTGTTTATTTATCTGACTGTTTACGTATATCCTTTTGTACCTCACAGAATCATGGCTATTACATAGGTCTAAACAGATGTAACTGAGATCTAAGAAGATATTGTGTAAGATGTTTGTTCTGTTTTAAACTGTCCTTTAGATTTGTCATGTTGTTTAGAGCGATGCACTCTGGTTTAGTGGTTAATGTGGTGGATTGTTGACCAAGAGGTTGGGGGTTCAAATACCCACGAGAGCAGAATTTTTTTGAGATTTTTGTTCCATCTGCGCCCCTTGCCAACTCAGTTATATTCAGAATGATCAGGAGGCAAGGGAGAGGGCTGGCCACCTGCCTTCATATGCCAAGGCCAAGAAAATGAAGTTGCTAACACTTTGTACTCATGGCTGCCTCTAAGGCTAGCTTAGGGGACTGCTCTTCTCTTCTTCTTAGAGAAAACTATTTTTTATTGGATGCTTCTTTGTGTGTAGGGTCGGCTGTGGTGGCAGAAATCGGATGAGCCTTGGCAGACGCTGGCGTGCTGCGTCGAGATCGCAAACGCCATTCGATCTCCCGATCCGGAGAAGTTCGTCAGCCACATTCCAGTTCACCAGGTTTAAAATTGACTTTATTTATTTATTTATTTATTTTCTTAATTTTTATGTTTTATTTTATTTTAAGTTAACCAGGTTTTATTTTAATTATTAATTTATTCCAAATTTTTTTGTTTGACTTTAAACTGTGTATTGAAAATCAGTTGGATTTGATTTAAATGAGTTGGATTTGATTGACTTAATGATTGATTGATTGATTAAAAGATTGATTTGTGAAAGAGATCTACATGCATTCCGGCTTGTTGGGTGCTTGTTTGCCTTGTGCTTAGCATGCTGAACTGTTGAGGTTGGGGGATTCAGACTCATCAGTACAGAAAAATGTTGTGAGATTAATGTTCTAGCAAACTCAGCTCCAAAATGTGTACATTGACTTTCCAGTGTTGTTAGAAGATCAGGCAGCGAGAGACAGAGAGAGACAAGAACATTTTTCTTGTCTATGTCCTTAATGAACACTTTTAATTTAAGGCATCTGAAATGTTTAACAGGAGCCGTATAAATGTTTGGTTATGTGCTACACTGAATTTCGTCATACACATAGATAATGATAGATTGCTTGTTTTGTTAATTGGCTGCGTTGTCAATTGACAACATGTGGTAATCTTTGCAGAATTTAACAATATCATGGACATGGAAGCTGATTGGTTAGAGCACTCACCTTGTAATGCAGAGAGTATGGGTTCGATCCTACATCCCGAGATGGTTACTGTGTACAGACCTTGAGCAAGTCCTTCACTCACAATTGCTCACTGCCACTGATAAATGTGTAAAAATAGAAAACTAATATGATCTCTGTCTTTGCTTTCCTGTTAGGATGGGTCGTGCAATGGACTCCAACATTACGCCGCTCTGGGTCGAGACGAGTCCGGCGCGAGTTCCGTGAATCTGAATCCATTTGATACACCACAAGATGTCTACTCCGATGCTGTCGAACTGGTAGGCCATTGCGCTGGCTTTTACACTGATAGCGCATTGCATAACACACTGGCATAGAGAGCGAGAGGTACCGAGATCGAGTCCCGTAGGTGGACATGCTTTGTAGACTGCTATTAGCGCCGTGTATTGCAGGCTGTCTGTTCTGTTAGTAGTTAAGATTTATGCCTTCTGTCATTTGTGTTCTTGTAAATTGTTTCAATTGCATAACTGTGTGCACTGTAACCGGTTGTGGTTTGTCAAACGGATTGTTTCAATAAAGAATATTATATATATGCTTTGAAAAACTTGATTCGCAAAGAGGATGGGAATGGGTTTATAATGTATTCTAATCCTGAGATTTATGTAGCGCAGTTATCGCATGGGAAAAGCATCAGTTGATTGTGAACTTCTAGGCAAAATCAGTCTTCCATTGAATGCAGCCATGCAGTTAAATGATGGCTGGGAAGGGAGGAAGGAATTTCTACTGGTCTTTCTCGTTGTTCTTATAACTAATTATAAATAAATAAATAAATATCTGATTTTGTGTGTTTTCCTCTTCAACTTTGCCTCTGTATATTTATTTATTTTTTGGTAGTCATTTACATCTGCCGGGATACTCAATAGGGTGATAGGGTAGTGGTTAGCGGGCTGGACTGTCAATTGAGAGGTCGGTGGTTCAAATCCCTGCCAGGGCAAAAATTTCTCAAGGTTTGAGAAGATGAGACGGCACGGGAGAGGACTCGCCAGCCACCCTCATATGCCATGGATAAGACAATAAAGTTGCTAGTTAACACTTCATACCCTTGGCTGCCTTCAGGGACTGCTAATCTTCTAATTCATTTTCTTCTGCATAATACATGTTTCATTGGGACTTTTTTATCCCTGGCCTTTGTTAGGTGGAGAAACGTCGACAATTGGATTCGACCGATGGCATCGAAATTGCTAAACTTCTTGATGGTTTTGTTCAGAGAAAAGTAAGAAGCTTTAGTTTTTTAAATATTGTTTTATCTGTTAGTGCATATATATTTATATACCGTACTCGACAACTTTATCCAATATCAGTAAATATTAAAGTTATTTATCATTTTATTTATCATATCCTGTGCATGAATATACAATGTTATACATGCACTTGTTTATAATTTATGATTAGAAAATTCGAAGTTGTTATGTGTTTCATTTGTTCATTGTTCTTAATGTTTTTGCTTTTTAACTTTTTTAAAGTGCTCCGTTCGATTTTCCCTCCAACTGTTGTCCGCCACCATGACCTTCGACCGAGACTACATGACTTTGTCCTACCGCTTAAAGATGACAGGAATTATATCCCAAGGATTTTATTTAAGAGTTTGATGTTGCCCCGTTGACCAAGTCGCCCTTTGCTGGAACAGATATTTAAAAACTATTAATTATTTCCATTCTTCTTTTTATCTGGCATTACGACTTTCTGTAATGGGTTGCAGTGTGTCAACCTAGTGATTCACTATTAAACGAATATATATATAAATAATTTTAAATGGGTGATTTACATGTATGATCTTGCATGTGGGCCACTATGTACTTCCTTACTTGTGTACTTTATGACTCTTACTTCTGAACTGATCTCTTGTAAGTAAACTGATTTCTTTTGGTACCTGGAGGAATTCCAGATATTATTACTAAAAAAAATTAATTACAAATATAGATTATTTCCAGATATTGTATATTACTCAAGTAAGTACATTACAAATTACAGGTGATAAAGCAGACTATCATGACGACGGTTTATGGGGTCACCAAGTACGGGGCGAGGAACCAGATTGGCGGACATCTGAGGCACATCGATGAATTTCCAAAGCAGTTGATTTTTCCAGCGATGATATACCTGACGGATAAGACATTTGACAGTCTGCAGCAAATGTTTACATCGACAAAAGAAATCCAGGTACGACCTTCAAACTGTGATTTGGATGATCTTGTAAATTTTCCGTTTTTAATTCAGGCCCAGGAGGGTGAAGACCTATGGCTGAGGGAAAATGTAAGAGTATCTTCAATGGGAAATAGCCTGAACCAATGGGAAGAAGACCTATGGGTGGAGGCAAATGTAAGGAGATCAGGGCCGGATTCCGGAGCCCTAAGCCAAGAGCCAGGTTAAGACATCCGGGGCCATAACCGTAATCTCAAAGCTCAGCCAATTACCAAAGTACGGGTATCTGAACACAAAATTTCTAAACATACCTGTACATGATAAGCTATGTTTTTTCAGACTGAGTGTGAGTCTGTGACTAGGGTCAGTATTCAGTAATTAGTTACTAAAACTTACTGGCGCTGAAAAACGTTTCAGGCTCAAAGGACTAAATTATACAAAATTATGAATTTGCTTCAACAATTTGATTTAATTTCTCTGGATTTTGGGCCCTCAAAAACGTTGTGGAACTTGTGGGGCCATAAGCCATGGCTTAGTTGGCTTGTGCACTGAAGGGAATGTGTATGTTCAATGGAAATAGTCTGAGCCAATGGGAAGTTAGTCTAATCTAATGTAATGGCTTATATAGCACTATTATTATAATGCACAAGTCATCAGCCAATGGTTACTGTCTTAGTTAAAAGTCATAATACGTGTCTCCGTTATTGTTCTGCTTTATCTTTGCTATTTCTGTTTGGATAGTTTTTCTGTATTATTGTTATTGTTGTATCTTTTCTATTTTTCGTTGTCATTGTAGGATTGGTTTGTGTTGTGTTCCGACATTATTTCACGATTACGGCAGCAGCCAGTCGAATGGGTGACTCCTCTGGGTTTGCCTATTCTCCAGCCGTACTTCAAGACAAACCGAATATCAGACAAGAAGATGGGCAGCGCCACCTATGAGTACGTTACCGCAAGATATCAAATAGACGCTTGGATTTGGTTAGAATTTCAGATTTTATGGTGCTTGTTTGAAGTGCCTACTCAGATTTTTCTTGTTTTATTTCATATTTCAATCACAGGTCTTTCTAGTTTTTGTTTCATATTTCATTCCTAGATTTTTCTTGTTTCATTTCACATTCATTCCCAGATTTTTCATGTTTAATTTCATATTTCATTCATATTATACATTCCCTTGAGACTTTTTTCGATAATCTGTACTGAAATGTGAGTCTAATGTAAATGGTTTGTTTCCTTTAGAAAACCGAATTCCTATAAGCAGAAGAACGCATTTCCACCAAACTTCATCCATTCCTTGGACTCGGCTCATATGATGCTCACTGCCATTCACTGCCTCAGGTAATTTTAATAGTGTAATTAGTAACTTCTGTAATGCCAATGTATTATGCACAATGCATCAAATGATGGCACAGTGCACACCATAAACAAGTTATAATCAGTTCATCAAAGCTGTGTATTGTTAGCCATAATCAGGTTAGTACAAACTCAGGTAATTGTTTGGAAGGATAGATATGTCATAGGTATGGTGTGTTATCAAGTATGATAGTTTCTTGTAATGGCAGAAGATATGCTTAAGTTATGGTGTCAGATATGGTTGTTACCAACTTCTTGAAGGACAAAAGGTATGCTGAATGTATGTTATAAAATATGATAGTTACCAGTTTCTTCTGGACAAAATTACATGCTGGAGGTATGGCACAGAATATGGTAGTTACCAGTTTCTTGTAGGGCAAAATATATGCTTAAGGTAGGGTATGATATAAGATATAGCGGTTACCAATTTCTCGTAGTTGCAAGGAACTGGATTATTTCTGTTAGGCATAACTTGTTAACGGTGAACCCGAAGTCCTCTTACGACAGGGATTGCTGTTTATCTCCTGGTTTGTACGGGTGTGATGCTGTGATCAGTTCTTGTGGAAACTTTTTCTGATGTCTTACATAAAATGTTTCTTTCTGTTTAGAAATGGAGTTCTCTTTGCATCCGTTCATGACTGCTTTTGGACGCACGCGTGTGACGTTCCAAAAATGAACAAGGTAAATAAAATTTTTACTTTGTTCTTTCAAAGGCCCTTAAGAGACAAGTATGGCTGGTATGTTCATGTATATATATATATATATATATATATATATATATATATATATATATATATATATATATATATATTATATATATAGAGATCCCTAATGGCCGAGTGGGTTGGTAGCCTGCTCGCCACGCCGGCGGCCCGGGTTCGCTTCCCGGTCGGTCGGTTTATCAGAGATTAATTTCTCGGATCTTTACTGCGGGTGGCTCAGTCGCAATATAAATGTGGAGTACAATACAACACAACACAATATACTGGGGGCGCGGTGGTATAGGGGTATGTTCGGTGCCTTGCAGCTGGAGGGTTGCGGGTTCGAATCCACCTCAAAGCTGCCGGGTAGGGACCCTGGGCAAGTCCTTCACTCGCAATTGCTCATGCGCTTCGGCGTGAAACTCCGATTCAGCGTCCGCGCAGCAGTCGGGAGCGCCTCTGAATTGGCAATCTGGTAGGAGCGCTATAACAAGTGTTCAAATACAATACAATACAATACAATATATATATAATATTATATGGGACCTTAAGCAAGTCCATTGCTCAGCACCATCGATTGATGCTTGGTCATTAGATAGCAGCACTTAACGAAAGCATTAATAATATTAATATATGCATAGATGTATGGTACATAGATGCTTTATAAATACAAAACCACCATCTGTCGTATGGTCGTGTGTGAACTTCTGAACTTTGGAAGCAGAGCATTTTCAAAATACATTTGTATTGTGTATATCATACATAGTCACATACAATCTGTATTTACGTAAATATTTACATTGAATATCTTTGGCTGTTCGTTTTTTTACTTTTCCTCAGCATTTGTGTGTTTTCATGTAATCTGGTTATTTTTGTTCTTGAAGGTCAATAAAAATGATTTGATTTTTTGATTGATTTGATATCATTCATAGATGCATTTCCAGTTGCATTATCATACGTAGAAAATGTATTCTTGATTTGTTCTGGGTCTGTGATGTGCGTTTTTTCTGTGAATTGATAGATTTGTCGAGAGCAGTTTGTCGGTCTTCACAACGAACCGATACTCGAAGATTTGGCCAAATATCTCGTAAAGAAATTTGGTTTCTCACAAGACAGGCAAGTTGAAAGAAATGTTTGTTGGTCTTAGGCACACATGGATTGAATATTATTATGCATTTATTTAGCGCCAATATTTTATGACAAAGCCTCAACCAGAGACACTGCACTAAGCATATAGTTGGAGTATGGATAGATCAATAGATGAATGGATGGAAGTCCTTCACGCATAGTCGCTCTGCGTAATTGATGTTCTGTCATATGGTTGCATGTGAACTTCTGAACTTTAGATGGAGGACAATATCAGATAGTTGTATATTGAATTATGGATGTATTATGTGAATTAGTGGAAAATTGCCTCACCTTCCTTACCTAGTAGTGCAGATTAAACTGCCGTTTCCAAATTTAAAAAGAAATAATTTCTTGTTTACATTTGCAGTTTGCCCTCTGAAGGCATTGACAAGAGACAGGCCAAAGAATTTGTTAACTACGTTTTGATGAATGTTCCGGATAGAGGTGAGTTTCTTGAGTAAAAAGCATGAGTATGAGTATTAACCATCCAACTGCAGTTATCATGCAATCAACCTGTCAGTCAATCAACGGTAAAATGATTTTCCCTGTACTAAGTTACAGAGAGCAATACTTAATCAGTCAATACAGTTGTGTGCTGAATTGCTTATCCACCATAGGCTTTCTCTGTTTCTCAGTGGACTGTTGACCTTATTGTGGCCATCGGTTAATGCCTTGTGCATTAGACACCAACGCTTTAGCAGTTTCTAATTAATAAGTATATTCTGTATACACAGTTCTAGAATCACAGCACGATATGCGTCTCTGCCATGTTTTAGAGATTTCTTTTGATTTCTTTAAGGAACATTTGACATAAGAAAAGTCATCGATTCGACATACTTCTTCAGCTGAAGTCATCATGAAGACCAAAACAGTCCTCACCGCCACCTAGCGGCAATAACGGACAGTGTTTCCGTTTGGGTTACCACAGCCATAGATATCCGGTGCCAATCACAATGGAGGTAAATTTACCCATCAAGAGAGATTCGTGAACGGTTTCCACAGTTCAGTCAGTGTACACATTACAGTGAGACAGTCGTAGATGATTTACATCAATGTAATTATAATGTAACGAATTTACGTATCGTGATTACACTGTGATTACGTATGCCAATCGTTTGGCATTCTCTCTTTTGGAGTTGGTTGTATTGTATTGAATTTGGTTGTATTGTCAAAGGTTTTGTATTATGAAGGCTGTCTATATGAACTCTGGAAGCTGGGATCATATTGCTAAGATTCCCATAAAAGACAATGGATTCATTATCGTAAACAGTGCATTTTATTGGTGCCAAAGAACCAAGTTCAGCGAAATAAAGATCAATTCTGAAATCAACATGTCTCTGTGTTAACTAATATTACTTAAAGCTGTTGTACTGGCTTGCTAAATAACATTGACCATTCCGTCATTCTAGGGTTTCATAATCTCATTCCAAATGCACCGTGTGAAATGAGAGTTTACATTGTGAAAATTTGTAATAAATGTTTAAATTACTTTGAAATGCTATTCAGTAAATAGCAACACTGGACTTCCCCAAATTGTTTAGGGGTCATCCATTAAGGACGCCTGCAAAGTAAGGGAATGGGTCATCAGATGCGGACAATAGTGCTGGCTTACATGTCGATATTAAGTGCATGTTTTACTTTCTTCGGTCTTTTTCAAACACCAACTTCAGTCGACTGGTCCATTCCTGATTGATGCAGTCTGTTGGACTGCGGACGTCGGAAATGTCAAACACGGACCCCTTGACAATCAGGGGATCCAAAGTCAGTCATTTTTGCCTACATATAGCCTACGTCCAGTATGGACGTGCTCTGGAAAGACTCGGGTAGATTAAGTATATGCAATATATGAATGCTGTAAATAGATACGTAAGTAGACTAGCCTCTGACTAGGCTAAATAGGGGATGACTCTTAGTGTTTGTAAATGTCGTTATCAATGACGGTTTGCCCGTCATCAGTCGTAAACCAGACTTCAGACGACGGAACGTCATAGTAGGTATCCAACGCGTCGTCTTCCGACATTTCTGTCAGTAGTTCTACGTAGTTCAGGCTAACTTCGCCTTTTCCGTCGACCTTTTCAGAAAAATCTTTTAGCTCCTTCGCCGTTTTAAATGTGTTATAGGCTTCTAGATCTGGCTTCTGAGTCGGATTCGTCATTGAGTTTTCAGTTGCCATGCCTGTAGATTCACTCCTCTTGCGGTCTTCCTTGAAATTGTTTCCTTTTGAGCTTCCAGTTTCAGCTGGTTCCGTAGTTTCCACATTACTGGAGATGTCGTTATCATCTATGCTTGAACCTGTACGTTCTGAATCCTCGAATTCTGCGTCTTGTTTAAACTTTAGTTGAGACCACTGCATTTCACAGTAAAGGTTTTCCTTTGAGATGGTCCTAGTTGCCAACGACCAGATGGGCACTGCGGCCGGTTCGTTCACGCAGTTTATTTCCGGTATTCCTGACAACATCGTTTTGTAAGTCGGACTCGGAAAACCTTCGTTGGTGACAACTTCAAACTTTGCGTGAAAATCTTTCTTCAATGCAGACGCTGCGGCAATTTCTAGAGCCATGTTGAATGGAATATAGACTTCTAGTTCTGGATTCTGAGTTTTTATGGCTGTTGCCGCATCATTGTATTCACTCTGCTCCCAGACTTCTTCATAATCGTTTCTTTGTGAGCTTGCCGCGTTATAAGGTTCCCCAGTCTCCACGTCGCAGTAGAAGTTGTTCTCCAACACTTTCACAATTCCAGCACATTCTGATTTCTCGAAATCCAGGGCAGGACTGTAAACTCTTGCTGTGATCTTTGGCGACGAGTGCGCTGGTTCCATGATGTCCGTGTAAGAACCTTCTTTCGGCGTAGAACCAACGTGATTTTTGGTAGGCTTACAGGAGGCTGCTTTGCTTGGAATTTCGTAAGATGCGCTTTCACAATTCCTTGCCGTGTTACCTTCGGATGTCGTGATTCCTGGTGAAGTTTCGCTGCGAAATCTAGACATGGGAGATTGGGAACTGGGATTTTGGTTTGGACTGGTTTCCTGGTTTTCGTTTTCCTCAATTGCTTCGTTTCTGGCGATGTCTATGAAGGACAATTCAGCTGAATTCCACCGCTGGAGCCTCATGTTTCTGGAACAAAAAACGTAGCTTACAGCTTAGTCTAGATCCGGAAGTGGATAATAATAATAATAATAATAATAATAATAATAATAATAGTAATAATAATAATAATAATAATATGTTTACCTCGGGGCAAAAAAAAATAATAATAATAATAATAGTGATAATGAGGAATTATTTCTACCTCGGGTTAAAAATAATAATAATAAACAGTAATAATAATAACAATAATATGGCCATTTATATAGCGTCTTCTTGAGTTTCCTGTAAGGCGCTATATAAATGGCAATATACTTACGTACATACATATACAATTCGGATGAGTGGAGGGATCGAGAGCCCCTAGCATTAAGGACGGGACAGCACAGCTCGCAAAGATAGGCTGGAGCGAGGCCTAGTAAGCAGCGCCAGACTATGGCAGCTATCCTGTATGCAATCAGCTGCTTAGAGGGGAGCCAGTGCAGAACTTCGTGCATGTAACTAGGGACATGGCCCAATTTTGGCATACGGCCGATAAGAACGCAAGATCTGATCCAAGCACCCCAGTCGACCTTCCGTGAGACCAGCGTAGAGCGAACAACAGTAGTCAAGTCTAGTTGTGACGAAGGCATGGATAAGGCTGATGGTAGCAGAAGCCGTGAGTTCTCGAGCGGGCGACAGTGCGGAACCGGCGCGACTGGTAGAAGCAGTCACGGCCAAGGAGGTTGATATGGAGAGTAAAGGTGAGTTCTCGCTCGGTCCAAGGTGACGCCAAGATCACACACAACTGAGGAGAAAGTGAAATTGGGGGAGGCGCAGCGAGGGCAGCCATGTCTAACCCAGCCAGTTGCTGGCGGGTGTCCAGCCAGTGGAACTGGGTTTCAGTGGAGTTAAGCCGCAGCTGGTAAGATGATATCCAGGCCTCAAAGGCTATACCTTGATCGAGCTCATAACCCGAGTGGTGGCAATAGCTTCAGAGGCAGAGCAATGCAAGTAGGCCTGGACATCGTCTTCATATAGCTGGGTCAGTGCAGCATTGGAAGCAAGAAGCGACATAAGGCCGGAAGTGTAGATAAGCTGGAAAACTGCATCTGCGCTATTATCAACAGTACATGTAGGTAACGCTTGAACTTGAACGCAGTTGCTCAAAACTGACTACGAATAGTAAACTTACTAGTATAATATACTACAACAGCAGCTGCCAGACATGCAAATGCAGTTTTTCACCGGATGTGTGCTAAAACTCACCTGCAGGCATCTGGAAACTGAAAAATATTCCCGGGGAAGGGGTGCCGCTTCGCGGCGGGGTGGAGGGCGTTGTAGGAGGAAAGGAAGGGAGTAGGAAGGGGATTGAGGGAAGGGAAAAGAAGGGATCAGCGAAGAGAGTGGTATGAAAGAGGGTGAGGGGAAGAAGATACAGGAAGGGAATGAAATGGAGAAAAGGGAGGGAGGGGAAAAACGGAAGCGCTTGGGCTTTAGCCCCCCAAACCTGAAATCCTGGCGCCGCTACTGGTTGATAGCCTTAGCAGACAATTTCACTGTCAGTTGGCAGCTGCAGTGTTTAGCGTTTATTCTCAATAAACGTTTAATGATTGCATTACCTTCTTAACTTGACGAGGACGAGGATGATTACAATGGAGACAATGATGCTGCTGATCAACATGACAGCAGCTACAACATCTGAAAAAGAAGCATTGCGTTGTAATGTTATACAATGCAAAGTTGTTGGTGTAATAAAAGGACAGAAATGTCCTGAAGTCAAGGCAACAGTTTTGTTATGCTAAAAGTTTAATGACCATTCGCTAGCGGGCGACAAAAAACTTACACAACGGACTTGAATTCGGTGTGCCTCTGAGTACCAGCCACCTTCTCTAGGGGCGATAATAACTTCTACAACGGACGCGAGTGCGGAGTAGCCGCTGAGTAACAGCCTCCTTCGCTAGGGGGCGACAATAATTTTTCCACAAGGGACGCCGATCCTGAGTAGCCGTTGAATACCAGCCACCTTCGCTTGGGGGCATCAATAAATGTTACACAACGGACGCCGATCCAGCGTAGCCGTTGAGTACCAGCCAACTTCTCTAGGGGGCGACAATAAATATTTTCACATTTTCTTTTCAACCGTCTTAGCACGAACTATATGTGTACATTTTCAACCTCTTTTTCAACAGTCTTAGCACGGACAATAACCTCGAAGCTGGGTTACAACATCTACACCTGTCCTTCAGTTATTTATTGGCAAATTATTGCTCTTTTGTAAATAGTTTTATATAACTAGCTGAAAATTTTAAAGCTGAGTTACGAAAGTAATTTATTTTTGACTTGGGATTGGATCACTCCTTTTTTGCGCTTTTGACGATCATCTCACTAATCGTAAGGTTCTAATTGAATTGATCGACTTCGATCGCCATCTAAGCTCTTTCTTTTGTTCGTGAGTATATGGAATCCTCTTTGCAATAATTTCTCTTGTCTTAGGACGGGCAAACATCTACGTGTAGGATAATTAAATATGATGCAGAGTTTTTGTGTGGTAATGTAATATAAATGTGTCTCTTAGACACAAAACTGTAGCGCTGCATAAGTTGTGAGGCTCTATTTCATTATTTGTAAACTAATTGGGAGTCGTGTCACGGTGTCACCTACATGCGTATTTTGACAGTCGTCAGTTTTTTTCCAATTCCTGATAGTAGTAGTATTGCTAGTAGTGGTGGTAGTAGTTTTGGAAGTGGTAGAAGCAGTAGCTGACCAATGTGTGACCATGCGAGATCGAGTCTCCTCCTGTGAGTGTTACTATAATTATGTTGGGACGTTGAACAAACAAGTCCTCTCGCAATTGGCGTTTTAATTTTGAGAATGTAGCTAAATCTTACTTGAACTCCATTCCTCCACTTTCGGATCTTCTCTGTCGATGTGCTGTTCATCTCCTTCGGAAGTTGTATTGGTTCCTGATTAAAATGCCAGAACCATCATTTGACAAAGTTGCGAGAGATACGAGCAGCAAACGATACTTTTTGAAGCAAGGCAGCGATTGAAGTGTTCAATTGTTCAAGTAGGCTAATATCGGCTTTTACTACTACTACTGCTACTGCTACTGCTACTGCTACTGCTACTGCTACTGCTACTACTACTACTACTACTACTACTACTACTACTACTACTACTACTACTACTACTACTACTACTACTACTACTACTACTACTAGTGCTACTACTATTAGGCTACTGTTACTATTATATCATTATTGCTGTAGTCCTACTTATTAGGTGATAATGTAAAATGGTTTGTAGCAAGTTAGTTTGGATAAATGCAGGAGCCAAAGTGTAAAGAGGAGGGAAAAGGACATCTCTGTCAGCTTTCCATGGGCCCAAATGGGCTGTAAACGGCTCCTATATGGGCCCATGTGGGCATGCTGGCAGTGATCATACTGAGTGTAAATCACTTCGATGTACAGGCTGACATCTGACATACCAGTTCATCTAAAATAATATAAGCAAATAAGTCATTGAACAAAGAAGTCGATCAGTCAGTCAATCGTCAAGTCAGTTATTCAGCCAGTTAGTGAGTCAGTTATCTAATCAATTCAGCCAGTTAGTGAGTCAGTTATCTAATCAATTCAGCCAGTTAGTGAGTCAGTTATCTAATCAATTCAGCCAGTAAGTGAGTCAGCTATCTAATAAATTCAGCAAGTTAGTGAGTCAGTTATCTAATAAATTCAGCCAGTTAGTGAGTCAGTTATCTAATCAGTCAGCCAGCCAGTTAGTTACTCAAAGAATCAGTAACTGTTTTCTAATCAGTCAGTTTATGTCGTTTAAGTTGTATTGTATTGTATGTCGTTTGTACCATTTTCCGTTTCGTTTATCGATGGTTGAGTTGTTCTGTTCAAACTGCTATCAGCGTCATCTGTTATCCTCGAGGTAGTGAACCCTGTAAACGAAATCCACGACTCGTGATTGATTCTGTTCAGTTAAGAGGTCATGATAGGATATTAAAGTAACGGTCCTTTGTTCCTCAGTGGAACACGAAGAGGCGCTCATTTCCAGCTCTTCGACCATTGCGTGCTCCGCGGGACTTGCCGTTTACTTGCCAGCTGACGCCGGTTAAATTTTTTTATTAGCATTGCCTGGCAATAGAGGCACGTGTGTGTGTGTGTGTGTGTGTGTGTGTGTGTGTGTGTGTGTGTGTGTGTGTGTGTGTGTGTGTGTGTGTGTGTGTGTGTGTGTGTGTGTGTGTGTGTGTGTGTGTGTGTGTGTGTGTGTGTGTGTGTGTGAACAACTTGTCCAGGGTAGTTACACTGAATCCACTCAGCAGACGCGAGGCCGCAGTTTTTCCACTGCAGGTCCATTTACGCTACCGAACAGACCATTGATAAACATGGAAACGAAAAAGGTGAAAGGATTGGACAAGCGAAAGTTAACGGGGGACGGGGTCGTTGAAAGGATCGTGCTCGTTAGCAAAATTATGGATAGTCTACTTATTTTAATTCTTTCTAACGTCTGCAGCTTAGAAGAAGAGCAGTCCCTCAAGCTAGCCCGAGAGGCAGCCATGGGTATGGCTTCTGTTCTCTTAGCCTCGGCAGATGATTGCGGGTGGCCAATCCTCTCCCTTGCCGTCTCATCTCCCCACTGAGAGTTTGGTCAGAATACTCGATATAGCTGATTTGGCCCATCATTTGAGTATGGGGCGCAGTTCGAGCAGAAATCTCGACGCACATTTCTACCCGGACGTGGATTTGAATCTCCGACCCCTCGGATGACAGTTGAGCACGCTAACCACTAGACTATCACGTACCCCTTGCAGTTTAAAAACTATAGCTTCGGCGCTTCCGTAAAAGGTTATGAAAATGCGCTGCATAAAAGCCAAGATAATACATACATAGACTAGAAATAGGTCTAAAATACATACAAACAAACATTCATAATTATGTACTTACATACATCGAAATTCCCTATTGAGGCCGTTTAGCGTGCTTTCATTTATGCGGGTGTTTGCCCTGAACTGTGTTCCAATTATCTACATTCTACAGTCTCTCGTTTCTATTTAGCTCTTGATAGCAATCAATTTATTTCAGAAACAAAAAGAAATTGCGAAACTTTCACTTTGTATTTGTGCAGTGTCGTGCTAATTGACCTGACACACACGGTTTCTGAGAAATTGTAAAAAGTATTTAACAATATTTAAGAATAAAGTAATATAAATATAAGTGTGGTCTATGTAGGCTATACGTTTTTATCTAGCGATCGTCTGGCCTCGACCCTGCTCAGTTTTTCAATGAATTGATCGGGTAAGATCCTTCACTACCATTGCACGTTTGAATGGGCGCCACGCCATTTTAGGTCACCGTGTACAGAGTGCAGACAATGCAAGCCTGAGGATTAAATCTCTTAAATAGATCACCATCGGGAGGCGAAACTGGATTATCTATACTATTTTATAGTTTTAAAACATCTTCCTGTTTGCTGTGATGGTCTTTTCCCTTCTACCTGAAGATCACGAGTTCTGATAAGCTTCTAAATATAGACACACTTAGTAATTAAAACTATGAGAAGAGAAAGTTTTGCCGTAACAAATATCCTATGTCACTATTACGTTGATAATTTTGCTTCACTCATTCTGCAACATTTCCGGAGGTCTTCTAAGAGGGATACAAATCCCGCCAGGGAAGAGTTTAAAGTTCCATTTGCGCCCCCAGTTAACACAGCTAGAACGAGCACATTGACCGTACACTGTCGGTGAAAAATGAGACGGCGAAGGAGAAGGCTGACCACACGCCCTCATAATACCGAGGCTAAGAAAAATGAAGTCGCTAACACTTCATACTCATGGCTGCCCATATCATACATGACTGTATGAAATGGGCTGCTGTTCTGTGCTCTTCTCTCTCAGGAGGCTCGTTCACGCTTGCAAGACAATAACTTTGCCACTCGTGTCAGTCCGAAGCCTGAATAAAGGGGAGGGTGACGTTATGATTTAGAGTTATTAAACAGAAACTACAGGTACCTATAGCTAGTTGGTCTAATCCTCGACTGGTGCCAGTGCGCTCGGTTGGTATAAAATAATATGCAAAACAATTGTGAGCGATGGACTGACTCAAGGTCCGTACATACTAAACTATCAATGAGTAGACTCTAACCCGTAATCTATGCGTCACAAACGAAACACTCGGCCACTGTGTCCGCAAACCACTCAAAACATTGAAACTGAAACTCTTAGTCAGAGTGTACATGTAACTCTTAGCACTCGCGATGACAAATGAAATTGTGAAGTAGCCTACTTCAAGTTCTATGAAAATTCAAATACACATTTTGAGTTTCTAGTTTTGAAGATCTACTGGAAAGCTACAGATGCAGCACTTTCGATAGGTGCTACATAATACCTGAATGTAGACGAAACTATTATTTATGTAATTAACTAGCTAAAATTAAGTTGAAGAAGGTGCAACTTACGAAAAAAGCATTAAAACAACAGAGGACTCCGGAAGTGACAAAATAGCGCCTCCACTATGGTTACCCACTTTCATGGAGTCAGATTTACTCTCCCATTATGACAACAGTAACAAATGTATAAGGTACTTCGAGAAGTGGCCACATAAATGCATGCAAATTAGACTTTTTTAGCGACCGTATATGGCCTCGACTCTACTCATTTTTCAATGAACTGATCGGGTGAGATCCATATTCACCACCGCTGCCCCTTTGAATGGGTAATCGTAATCGTAATCGTAATCGTAATCGCAAAATCTTATTAACTTCTAAAGCATCACTCGAAAGCCGAGCGCAGCTTATTCACAAGCGTTGAGATTATTGAGGCCTATTTAAGGTCCATCTACGGACCGTAGAGTTACATTGGTTAACTCTTCCTCTCTTAGGCGACATTTCGTCACTTTCGGGTTCTCTGATATTAACTTACTTTTCGGGTCTTCTGTGCAGTTGAAGGTGATGCGTTCAAAGTCGTTGTTAGACCACGAGCCAAAGAACCCACAAGCGGTTTTAGCCGTGAGAACGTCAACGATGCAACTTTGTTTATTATCACATCTACGGTGGACATCCGTTCTATGGTTTGCACCCGCATTGCGAGTACAGTCGCTATCTTTGATGCAACATTTGGTCCCTTCGCATTTGGAATCTCCAAGGACTACGGCTGTTATCTGGATGACCTTCATCTCTTCACATGTTAAATTGAGTTGAGATCCAACACAACCCTGAGCAATTTCTGTTATGAAAACAAACACATGATACTCGAATGAGTAACTATCTCTGATAATAGTTTTCATTGATCGGAATGATGATTAGGAAGAGAAGGATAACACTGATGATGATGATGATGATGATGATGATGATGATGATGATGATGATGATGATGATGATCATGATCATGATCATGATGATCATGATCATGATCATGATCATGATGATCATGATGGTCATGATCGTGATGATGATGTTCGCGCTGATGATGTTTTTGTTGATAATGACGATTATGGCATTTATGACAATGAAATTTATGATCATGATTCATTCCAAGCTGTCCAATTTTCAGGTATAATTAATAGACAGAATACACAGTAAGTAACCAATGTATGCTTTAAGGGGTTAGAAATTGTCATATTGGGCTGTTGTTTCAAAATGATCGTAACGTTGGTAGTGGTAGGCCTATGAAGTAGTTTGAAACTGTGCCTCTTATGCTCTCTCCCGTAGTGAAGAATTTATCTAACTCCTTCATGGAATCCTAATCGTAATCTTAAAAGCTAAGCACAGGGCACCATCTTATTCACGAGCACTGCTTCGATCGAGTAAGAGAGGATGTCCAGAGAGTTGCCAGGTGGGGGTCCAAGTCCGGTGACCAGGAGACCACAGAAAGGAAGAACAGCAGCTGCTAATTAAGGCGGTTAAACTTCCTGGACGAGAAAGATTGGAATGGGGAGCAGAGTATGGAAATAAATGACGGAACTATTGGAATGACTCAACCAGCGTCATACATAACACTCAAATTACTGGAGCCTTGGTTCTCGTTGCTGCGTCGATATCTTATTTACCTTACTTAAACTAACGAACTAAGATAGGTACTTACCTCCTGATACTTTGTTTCCATAACAGACAACAGTAAACACCTGTATGACTGACCAGCAACGATATCTCAGAAACGGTATGTTCTTCATTTAAAAGATCATACAACGCTTTGCCTAAAATATCAATTGAGTTCTATTGTCTTTTCAGTATCAAGTAGATTCGTTTGGCTCCATAATGTAACAACACATTTACGTAACGCCGTTTTTTATTGTAGAAAAAGGCAGATTACGTTACACTTCCGTTGTCCGTGTAGCTGTTTAGAGATCAGGCAGAATAGTGACTTTACACTTGTTGTCACTTTGGTTGTTTCAATGATCCGTTTTAATTGTAATATTGTGTTCAATTCAGCAATCGGCAAAGTAGGCCCAACAATTCAGTATAAGTCAACCATCGAACCAACAATTCAGCTCAAGTAAACGTTCAGTCTTTTCCTGTATTAAAAAACTATTATTATGATATTTAAAAATTCAGTTTCAACGTTGGCTAAGGCAACGGTCTTATCCAGTTAAACGAAAAACGCTTCGGCTGAAGCTGCAGATACCATATTGATCTTAAAAAGGTTCGTTCGAACTCTGAATACATTCCGAGTGCGACCTGAGTTTTGCTATTTCCGAAAGATTCGTGCGATGTTGTTTTACGAAAGTGACTCCAGCAAATGAAGAAGGATACAACCGACAAGATCCACACGTATTTCGGTTATCAAAGGAAACAGACAAGACTCTTTGCTTTTGCTGAAAACAGAAACTGGCCAATTGCCTCAGACCCTATCAATTTTATTGTCCGGCTTCTCTTAAAATAATTAATGACATATTCGTAGCCGACACTCGGCAGTTGAAGAGAGACAGACAGACAGAGGTACAATGCAAATTAATTAATTATAGGATATATTACTTGGTCTAGTCATTCTTTCCCTATCTCTTCCCTTTCGATTTCCTTTATGCAGCTGCCCGTCTATATACTTCACCGTACATCTACTAATTTCGTATACCTTTGGTGAAGCTTTCACTTCGTATAATAATGCGCTATACAAATGGTCGGATACATTCATCTATACATACACACATGCATACGTTCATACATACATACCCGCACACATACATACACATACATAGTATATACATCCAAACACACATGCATACTTTCATACAGTATGCACACGTATATTTTTTCAATTCGCTTACTGACATATACCACATAATAGCAAAAGAAACATATAATAACAAAACAGAAATAAGTTTGAAGGACATAATTATAATTATATTAATATGCTTGTATAATGTATATATATATATTGTTGTGCTAACGTTCGTAGATTCAGTGCTCAGCAAGAAATCTCGGTTTGCTTAATATTGGCACTTATTATCGCAAAGAAGCAAGATAATTAGTTTTTACTGAATATGTAATTATAACCGTAAGCCTAACTAATTGTGTATAGGGCTGCTTCAAAACAAACTATCAAATGAGCTCGCAATGCAAGTCTTATAAGCTTATATCTTAAAGTTCATTAAGGATAAATCGTTCATAAACTTCCAAACAATGCTCAGGTTACTCGAAAAATGAATTAGTCAGTGGAGGGGCTCCTGCAAACCCGTAGAGCTCGCTCAGCCGACGGGTTTCCAACTAGAGTTGATGGTTGACGTCATATTCAGAATTCCTGGACCGCGTGGCATCGAGTATGATGCTGATGGTTGCATATAAATGTGCCATTTTGCTGGTTATGGCACTTGTATATAATAATAATATTAATAATAATAATAATAATAATAATAATAATAATAATAATAATAATAATAATAATAATAATAATAATAATAATAATAATAATAATAATAATAATAATAGGAAGAGTAATGATAATTATTATTATAATTATTGTATGTATGTATGGTTGTATGTATGTATGTATGTATGAGCACTTGTTATAGCGCCCCTTCATGATTTCTACTCAGATTCGCTCCCGACTACAGCGCGGACACTGAATCGGAGTTTCACGCCGAAGCGCATGAGCAATTGCGAGTGAAGGACTTGCCCAGGGTCCCTACGCGGCGGCTTGAGGTGGTTTCGAACCCGCAACCCTCCGGCTGCAAGGCGCCGAGCATACCCCTACACCACCGCGCCCCATTATTGTTATTATTATTATTATTAATAAAAGTATTCCGTGTGCAATTTTCAATATCCATTAATGGTCGAAATTAGAAGGAAACATTATATGCCTTTGGCAAATAATTGTATTGTATTGTACTGTATTGTACTTATGGATTTCTAAAGCGCCTCTCACAGTGCGACCTAATCAGAGGTGCTCCCAGTGGGAAAAGCCCCGCGAGTACAGAAAAGTCTTAAGAGTATACGGGTAGAGACAGAAGTACCCCCAGTTAAGATCATAGAGCGAGTCATCGAGGGAAGATCGTTCAGAGCAAAGGGCCAACAGACCCATGAGCGCTGAATTGGGCAGTAGCAGTCCGAGGCACCAAGAGGTCATGTCGGTCTAACGAACGGAGAGCGGGAGAGGACGACTAGAGGCAGCCGAAAAAGGACGACGGAAAAGATCACAAAGATAACGTAAATAAAATAATAAAATAGAAGTAACCATAGTAGTGGTCGTAGTAAACGTTCTCGTAGTGGTAGTAGTATTGATCATGGTGGTAGTAATTGTAGTAAAAAAATAGTAGTAGATGTCGTGTAGTGGTAGCAGACGGTCGCCTCGAAAACAGGCACAACCTCTGAAACAAAATGCAAAGTAGAATGTCTGTAATTCTAAGTGCAGATTTCTATAGCCTGGCTCCTATTCAAGCAAACTTGTCTGAGTTGCTTCCAACCCTGCCAACACAAGACAATTAATTAGAAGGGTCTTCAATAATGGAAAGTAATGTAATACAGCATAATATATATGACATTGTGTATATTGCGTAATAGGGAATATAAAATTAATATAGGACTGAGTGTATTAAGTTATGCAAGTATGTACGTCGTTGGTGGATTTTGGCGGTAAACTCAACCATTATAAAAATACCTGTAATTTTTGTCGTTGATGCTTGGTGGATTCTTTTCTTTCCAGTCTGTCGACTAGTCTGTTTTTGTCTCCATTTGTGGATGATTAACTCTTAAAGGAAGCCACGGGTATGAAGTGTTAGCAATTTGATTTTTCATAGCCTTGGCATATTTAAGCACGAGTGGCCAGTCCTCTTCCTCGCCGTCTAATCTTTCCACGGGCAGTGTATGACTGAGTTCGATAGAGAACGCAAGTGGATCAGACATCTAGAAACAGATTTCTGCTCTGGCGGGGATTTGAACTCCCTACTTCCGGTTAAACACGCTCAAGTTGCTCAACTGGACTATCACATTCTGCACCGTATTATCTAATCACTCCATAAAGAGCGCAATTCTGTTGTCATCTGGTAATGAAGTACATAGACTGTACGCCACAACCAGACAACTGATGACCATTTGCTGGCTAAATTAGTGTCTGCCATTTAAATAATTGCTTTACTGAATGTTATAGGCTTATATGTACATGAATTGTCTGACCGATCTTCATGTGTAACATTATCGTCAAGTTCGTTGACATTTCGGTCAGAGTTTCCTTTGGTTTGAAAGTCAGTTGAAACTCGTTGTATCGTCTGAGAAAAGATAAGACACTTTGGTCGACGACTCTGCAATAAAGAAACGAACCTCAGGTAAATTTTGGAATGAGATGCTAAGCTCACGAGAAGAAGCATTGAGCCGTTGCAATGATGCAATGTTGATGCTCTTTGGAAGTAAGCGCTGCACAAAGCAACCGGAAGGAATTGCACAAGACTATGCTGAAAGACAAGGAGGAAGGATTGGCCAACATTATGCAATCAAAATGCCCTTTTTTTACTCTAAAGCCATCAATTGGTTTAAACAAATTCAGTTAAAAGCCAGTCAATAAATCAGTCAGCGGTCAGTCAGCCAGTCACTCAGTCAGCCAGTCACTCAGTCAGCCAGTCACTCAGTCAGTCAGTCAGCAAGTTCGTCAGCCATTCGGTCAGTTAGTCGATCAAACAGCCTGCCAGTCAGCTATATTCTGTGAGTAAACAAACCAGTCAATCAATCAATCAATCAATCAATCAATCAATCAATCAATCAATCAATCAATCAATCAATCAATCAATCAATCAATCAATCAATCAATCAATCAATCAATCAATCAATCAATCAATCAATCAATCAATCAATCAATCAATCAATCAATCATTCAATCATTCAATCATTCAATCATTCAATCAATCAATCAATCAATCAATCAATCATTCAATACACCACCAAGGAAGTCTCTCAGTGAATAGGAAGTCACTCAGTGAATCAGCCAGTCGATCAGCCAGACAATTGCTCAGTCAGTCTGCTAGTCAGTATTCAGTTTTGTGATATTTTTACCATTTTCTTTTTCCTTCTTCGGATTCTCCTCTGCACACAAAATGTCTTCAGTTGAACCTGGTATTGAAAATGTTGCAGTAGTTGACCCTGTAAGGCCAGCCCATAACGTCTGATTGTAATTATTAAACTACTGGACTACTTGAAAAAATAAAAAGAACTCAGAATTCCGCAAGAAATAAGCAAAGCTTAATGTTGAGCTGTAAACATAGGGACAATTTAACGGATACAGTCATGCAGTTAACAGGAACACATAACACGACAGATATCAAGAGCTTAGTTAGTAGAGGTCTGCGTTCAGATCGCTTTTGCTACCCGACCCGAACCCGTAGCACAGAAACGTAACCCGTTCCCGTACCAGACCCGTACTCAAAATTACTACCCGATCAGACCCATACCTGCGAGTACACCCGTACTAGGCCTAGTACCGTACCCGCCATTTATTAGTTCGATTTCCCATAGTTCCAGTGTCTATCCAGCCAATAGATTCATTAGTAGTGATAACAATGGGTTTATGTGGTGGTGGTGGTGATGATGATGATGATGATGATGACGACGACAACGATGATGACGATAATAATGATAATAATAATAATAGAAAATATAATTATACTAGTAGCAGTGGCAGTAGCAATAATAATAAAAATGATGATGACATCGAACCTGCTTATGGATCATCGCGATGCCCAACTAAATTTTTTACTTTTCGGCTTATTTCATTTTTAGATTTTAAGCTCACAATCAAACGATATACAAATATTAGTGTAATGTAACTTTTATGTAAGTATACTAACAACTTACGCACCTGTCATCCGCCAAAATTTGATGTCTGAAAAACTCAGAATTAAGAATGTTCTCGTCCCTGGCTGAAAATGTGTAGCTTTAGAAAACGAAATTAAGTTAAAATACACATCTATGACTATGATAGAGATCTGACGTTGGCCCAGCATTGATCCGACATACTTGTATGTACCATACATAAGAAATATCGCAAATTCTATGATATAAAACGTCAACATAATTCATTCATTCATTCATTCATTCATTCATTCATTCATTCATTCATTCATTCAGAGCATTTATATAGCGCCCCTTCAAGAAACTACTCAGGAGCGCTCCCGGCCCAGCCACGACTAAAGAAAAAAGACTTGAGGGACTTGTAGAACCCTGTCAGATGGCTTACAAGTAAAAAACGGAGCTTAAGTGGTAGGTCATTCCAGATGGAAGGACCAACAACCGAGAAAGCACGGCGCTGCCTAATAGCCAAGCGAGTCCGTGGAACAAGGAACTCACCCCTCGTCGCAGAGCGAAGCACCCGACGCGCTGGAACATCAGACACTGGGCGGCAAAGATCACGCAAGTAAGATGGAGCGCAGCCAAGAACACAACGAGAAACCAGAGCAGCAATGCGATATGAGATCCGCGGAGACACAGGCAGCCAATGCAACACATCACGCATGTATGCAGAGACAGGAGAGGGGCCGTCCATAAAGTATGTCACGCTCCGGGGGTTCAAGAAAGTGTGACAGTTTGTGACAGGGGGAGGGGTCAGGCCATGTGTGACGTCACACATTTATTTTTAAATTTTATTTATATTTTATTTTTTATTTTTTAGTAGAATTTCATAGCTTTAAAAATAATTTTCAAAAATTTTCTGAGACATTTTAATTAGTTTTGTCAAAATAGCATGAAATGTATATCTCCTGAATGTGTTTTTCACGATTCCTCTCGCTAGGAGCGCTAGTAATAATGCTGTTGCGAAGCCTTGTTTATGTAATTATTATAATACAAAATTTGCTGTTCGAAAGTGTGACATACTTTAGGGGGGGGTCCGAGTTTTGTGACAGTTTGTGACAGGGGGGGGGGGGTAAAAATGGTCAAAAATAGCGTGACGTACTTTATGGACGAGACAGGAGAGTACTTAGGAAGCCGTCCAATAAGCCGAGCAGCCGAGCGTAGAACTCGATCTAGTCGCCCCAAAACACCAAGGGGAAGGCCAGCAAGTAGTGAGGAACAGTGGTCAATTCGACTAGTAACAAAGGCATGAACAAGGACCACAACTGCATCATGAGAGAGAGAGAGAGAGAGAGAGAGAGAGAGAGAGCGAGACCACTCGAAGCTGACGAAGCTGATAATAACAACTCCGTGCAATAATTTATTGAGTTCACATGTTGAGACAAAGTAAGCTCGGAGTCAAGAGAAAGTCCCAGATCACGAACTGTGAGGGAAAAGGTTATGTGAGGAAAGAGCAGGGTAATATAATATCTATAATATGTAGAATTTTTCCATGGCATGCTTACGTAGGCAAAAAGGATTTAAATTAATATACCTATGCTATGGCTAGAAAAAGTATACGCGGAATACACGTCGTGAACCCTACATTACGCCAGACATTGGTCCTACGCATGCAACATAGATAACAAAATATGGGAAATATCGCAGCCTATGATATCTAAATATCAACATACAGAATTCTTTGCTACTAACCTGAGTAATAGGGCAAAACGGATTTAAGTTAATTCATTCTATGGCTAGAAAAGTACACGTGGACCCTACATTACGCCAATATTACATTCGACATAGAGACGACATAGGGCCAACGTTTGTGGTTTTGTGACATTGGATAAGCGTTGGCCCAAAGTTTGGTATTCTGTATGAGCCCGACATTAGTCCGACGTATGTGACATACATAAGAAATAATGGGAATTCTATGATATCTAAATGTCAACATAAGGAGAATTCTCTGTTCCTCGCACGCTTAGATATGCAGAAGAAGAAATTCAGTTAAAATACACATCTATGACTATGATAGAGATCAGACGTTGGTCCGACATACGTAACAAACGTCAAACATATCGGAAATGCTATGATATCTAAGTGTAAACATTCGGCACAATTCTTTGTTCTTGGCGGGCTTAAATAGGTAAAAACGGAAATATGTTAATATAGGCCTACGGATTCTATGGCTACGAAAGAGGATACGTGGATTATATACGGATATTATATATATAGGCCCTATATATATACGGCCCAGTCTAGGAGTTTCGCTATTGTTGGTCCCAATAGCTGGAACCAGTTACCGCAGTCCCTCAGAACTGACCTTTTTCTATTTCTTTTGACCAGTTCCTCTTTACCAGTGAAGAGATTGGCCCGGGTCGGGAGCGCCTCTGTTTTTGAGTGGCGCTATATAAATGCTTGATTACGATTATGATTACGATATGGTTCACCCTACATTACGCCAATATTGCATTCGACATAGGGACAACGTTAGTGGTTTTATGACATTAGTTAAACATTGGCCCGATGTCGGTGTGCTGGCTGTATGAGTGCACAAACATCCGTATAAGAACGCATGCCAATCTGGCCATTAGTCATCTGATGTATATATATATATATATAAAATATAATTTATACACACAAATATAAGTCCGTGGGCCATGATCATTGGTCAAGCATGGACCATATAAAATAACCTCTAGAAATGAGACCTCACTATTGATCATTTTTTCTCTCCAGCCTGGTCTGTCCGGGAGGTCGTAATATTAGTCTCCTTTAGTCACCCAAGTCAGCAGTCGATGACTTATAAGACCAGAAGTTGAGAATTCCATCTGGTAGATGTGATGTGGAATTGTGGATACATCGAAGGTAGACCGGTATTACACGGCAGTTTGAAACAAAATACCGCTAGTTTCAGTATTTTTCAGAGGTATACAGGGATGACAGACTTCGAAATATGCCTAGCCTCAACTGCATCAACCTGTTTAAAGTAAACACGACTGCTGGACTGCCAGGTTCATTCAGTAAATCACGCGACCTCTGGTTGTAGGGACTGAAAAGCACTACGATCGTGTTAATTTGGCACGGTGGCCGACTGGTTAGAGCAGTTGACCTGTAACACCGGGAGTGCGGGTTCGACCCTCGTCCGGGGTGGTTTACCAGGGACCGTGAGCAAGTCCTTCGCGCACAATTGCTCTGCAATAAATTGCTTCTGCGTCGCCGAGGCGTGTGCACTTCTGAGCTAGGGACCACCTTAGGAAGAACGGCGATATCAAAGGCAGTTGTATTGTATTGTATTAATGGAAACAAGCCACTGTGTAACTGTAATTTGAACATCTATCTAATGAATTTCAAGTTCACTAAAGTGCACGTTCATTGGTCAACACAAGCATGTTGTACTTAGACAGGATACCGCCAGTTAAGCCTTTGAAGTGCACAACTCACTGTTACACGTGACCTCAAAATTTCAAGTCGGTTCGGGTAAAACCGGTTATACCCTTACCCGTATTGCTCCTACCCGTACCCGTCCCGACCCGGTTAATGCCTACCTGATTCGTACCCGATCCGCGGGTTCGGGTCGGGTACGGGTAGACCCGCGCGTACGGTTTTATACCCGCAGACTAGGCCTACATTACTTACGCTTCGCCACTCTTCGTACTCCGACAATACCACTTCTAAGCCTGGAGAAAGGAGGAGGGCAATCGTCAAAGCCAATCATCTAACCATTAGAGTTCCGCACCGTATTATCTAATTACTGTACCCAATACAAATCTGCTGTCGTCTGGTAATGATGCACAGCTGTTGTACGCTACAAGCAGACAGCTGATGTCCAGGTGTAAATTAGTGTCTACCATTTAAATGATTACTTTGATGAGCATAGGCTTACATGAATTGTCTGAGCGAGCTTCAGGCGTACCAATTTCGTCATGTCCATTGACATTTTGGTAAAAGTCTTCTTTGTTTTGCACGTCAGTTGAACTCGTTGTATCGTCTAAGCAAAGATTACAATCTTTGGTGGTTGACTCTGCAATGAAGAAAAACATCTAAGGTAAATTTTGGAATGCAATAAGAAGTCAGAAAGCTCATGAGAAGAAGCTTTGTATTGTTTTGTATTGTATTTGATCATTTATAAAGCGCTTCTCATAGCATAAGCCTTTCAGAAGCGCTCCTAGTGCGGAGTACTCCGAGAGAAAAAGGAAGGTTTTAAGGTGAGAGAAAGAGTTAGAGATGCTACCAGAGATGATGGTAGAACGTAGAGAAGGAGGAAGTCCATTCCATGAATATTTCTTCCTGCTCTTTCAAACATATGAAAACCAAATTGTTACTTCAACACTTCAATTCAATATACATCGTCAATATAAATCAACTATATCTCTTAACATTTGACTCTCAATATACAGCTAGAGTAGCATAGGCGTAGGAGGCGGGGGGTCAGAGGGGGCAAATGCCCCCCCAAATTTCGGGAATTCCTGTTTTTCGGGCAAGAAGTGCCAGGGTAAATGCTGAACAAACAATTAGAAGTTCGGCAATCGGTAGCACACAGCGCGATCTGCCAGCTCCAACTTGCCCGAATCGGAATACTTAGCTACTAGCTCGCAAACCACCATAATATTTACAGCTTTATTCATTGGTGTAGGCTACTGAATAATAAGCCATGCAGTCACTTATAGCATCCAACATGTTGGCTCGGGTGCTGCCCGAATCCCCAAAACCCGAATCCCCGAAACGAATTTCAACCGGATCCCCAAATTGATTTTCTAAGTCCGACCCGAATATACTATTAACAAACAAACATGTGAATATCGATGTACATTGTACATCAAGGTCATGCTAGGTGTATGTCATGTTTACAATTGAAATTGTGAATAGCTTTCGGGAGTACGGCCGCTTTCTAGAAAACTGTTTTTGGGAAATCGGGCTTTTGTGTAGCCTATATTTTCAGCGTTTTCACGGATTCGGGTTTCGGGGATTCGGGTTGATCTCTGTTGGCTCGGTAGGCTACCGACTTAAGAAAGAAATTAAATTCAAGTTGCTACACTCCACTTTTCAGCGTGCAATTCCGAAAGTAAGTTAATTTTGAGTGCAGAAATTTCAGATCGTTCCAAAGATGGTTCAGATAGTTTCAGAACGATCGTTCAGATCGTTTTAGAACGATCGTTCAGTGGACTTCGGAAGATGAAAACATATCTGCACAGCACCATGGGTAGGGATAGGGCCTAGTAGAAATTCACGGCAAAAAAGTTCAAAATTCACGGTAGCATTTAGTAAAAACGGGCGAAAATCACGGCAAATTCAGGGCATGAAAAAGGCTTAACGCATTTTTTGCTATGATCCGACCAAGCAATCACGGAAACGTGACAGAAACGAACGCTTCGCTATGTATTAATGTCAGTATAAACGTCCTGCTTCAATTCCTTCAAATCATGCTTATATTTACCAAGACCTAATCGATGTAGGCCTAATCATATTAATAATTATAACATAGATCAAGCAGCAACGCGCTGTTGCCGTGTATTGTCACGCTAGGCCTACGCCTAAGTGTCAGTCAACGTTTGGCACATAGTTTCTGCAATTGTAGACACACGTAGCGCCAAGTTATCGTATGTAAAACTGCGACAAATTATGTCAAAAATTTTTCAGAAAATCAAGGCAATTCACGGCATTTGGGGAAAATCACGGCAAGTGCCGAAAATCCATGACTTCGTGAATTTCTACTATAGGCCTCTCCATAACCATGGGCCAAGATATATATAGACTCAATGATCGTTTGATTATCAACATTGAACGTGCAACTAGGCTACAACTGGGGTCAACTGCAGATGAAAGACATTATTGAGACTTGTTAGACGCAAGAACAGAAACTCTAGTTTCCCGAAACTGTGTTCTAGAGAGACGTGAGCGACTATAAATGCAAGACACCAGTTATTCATTATTTATATTTTTCGGGCAAAAATAAAATCTTGCCCCCCTACCACTGAAATTCCCCCTACGCCTATGTAGAGTAGCCAAACAGGTGCGTCGTCTAAATATAACTATAACTAGGAAAAGTATCTTGAACAGGGCAATAGGAACTGTTCGAATGTTAGCAGCTAAATTGTTCAAAAGGAATGAACCAACTCACGAGAGTAAACAGTGCTGTAGTGTAATACGTGCGGCAGCGAGGGACCAGAAGATCTCCACAGGAAACCGAACGACCCGACTAAATGTAGTTAATTTGTACTGCATTGCATTGTACATATTGTAAATAGGTACAATGCAATGCAATGCTTGTCGTCTTGGATTACAACAAGACGACTTCGTCTCATGATTGCAAACGCCTGAATAATTGGAATGGGCAAACAAAAATCAACGCATTAGTAGGCCTACCTGGCATAAATATAGGCATAAATGTCATTTTTAAAAGTAGCTGTAACCTAATTGATCTCGTTTATTGGCAGATAGTTTGTCAGCAGGCGTTCTGTTATTCTCGTGGTCACTCTAAACGTATACTCTGGGGTCCTGAGTGGCCGAGTGGGTTGGTAGCCCGCTCTCCACGTCGGCGGCCCGGGTTCGCTTCCCGGTCGGTCGGTTTATCAGAGATTAATTTCTCGGATCTTTACTGCGGGTGGCTCGGTCGCAATATAAACGTGGAGTACAATACAATACAATACAATACAACACAATAAAACTGGGGCGCGGTGGTGTAGGGGTATGTTCGGTGCCTTGCAGCTGGAGGGTTGCGGGTTCGAATCCACCTCAAAAAACCGCCGCGTAGGGACCCTGGGCAAGTCCTTAACTCGCAATTGCTCATGCGCTTCGGCGTGAAACTCCGATTCAGCGTTCGCGCAGTAGTCGGGAGCGCCTCTGAATGGGAAATCTGCTAGGGGCGCTATAACAAGTGTTCAAATACAATCAAATAAAAAAAATGATAGCACACGAAGTTACGGAGACTCGTCTAGGTTTAGCATATAAAATTTGCATAAAAATTATAATTTTCCGAGAATCTCATGAAATAATAATGCTTTGAAGACTGCTCTCTATGCATGAGATGAACTGTAGAGTTTGAAACTAAATTAAATCAGATTAGTAATGATTACAGCAGATTAACAAGGCCAACTAACTTCGTGGATCACCTATGCAGCTGTATGTAATGCGTTCAAAGTCATTGTTGGACGAGAAGCCCAAGTAACCACAAGTGATCTTTTCCTTGAGGACTTCAACTGTACAACTTTGTTTGTTATCACATCTACGTTGGACATCCGTTCTATGGTTTGCATTCGCATTACGAGTACAGTCGTTATCTTTGATACAGCATGATCGCCCACGGCAGTTAGAATCTCCAAGGACTACGGATGTTATCTGGATGATCTTCATCTCTGGACATCTAAGACTGAGTTGAGATGCGACGCAACCCTGCACTCTTTCTGTTGCAACGAAACGATGAAAACAAGCAAAGTGCTATAGGACATACATAAATGATACAGGCATAAGTATAATTATGCGTAATTGTTGATATTTGTAATTATTATAACGGTGCGGCTGATGATGCTCAAGATCCTGACGAGTAGCTAAGTCTATATCACACAAAACGCAGCTCCTTGGTTTCCAGTTTCTACCCGCTCTAAAGCTTCTCTGATAGCATTGAAACCCGGACTAAGGCCTTACAGTCTCACCTTTTTCAGATTGCTTATCTGCTTCAGGTACTCTCTGCACAGGGCTTTCGCGTTAATGAGGTTAGTATCGAAAGAGCGACACAACGATAGAGTAACATAACAAAAGAGTGACAAATTGGTTAATATCATACTCTGTTTGTTTTGGAAATATACAATAGAGGTCGTATATTCGCAACCAGAAATTACTGACTATTCGCATTGTTTTTCAAGGAGTTAAGCAAGTTTGTTCTATATGAAATAGAGAGTTTGCTTGAAGTGTTTGTGGGCTGTGTTTATTTAGCGGTTCGTTATGAACAACTTCTAAGGACTGGGTGCAAATTCCAAGCATGACGTTCATCGGGGTTCCGTACTCTGATGTTAGCTTCAAAGGGACCCAGATGTCGGTGTGAACAGGCGCTGGCTTAAAGTCAGTGAGTTAGCGAAATGAGGCAATAAGACATGGGTTCAGTTTTTAAAAATTGCTCACAGGAACACTCAATGTTTTGAGAATTTCACTTTTGCGAAAGACCTTACCAGTGAAGGTGAGCAACATCCAGTGTTGCAGACATCAGCGCCAGCCTGATCCATGGATCCAGGGTGGGACCAGCCGCCTACGACATCAACGCCTCCATCTTCAGCCGGTACATCCCGCCAACAAGTTGATCAAATAGGCGGACGATACTTACTTGTTGGTGGGGTCGGAGATGAGGGCCACAGTTCACGAGGAGCTTCGACAAGTGGCAAACAATCTCCGACTCAATGCTGGCAAATCTCGGGAGATGCATGAAGCGAGGATGCGTCGAGTCACCGTCACCGTTGGAAGGAGCGGAAAGAGTGGAGTCAATGAAAATCCTTGGAGTCACTTTAAGACGAGATCTCAGTGCTGCTTCTCAGTTCGACCATTGGAGCTTGATCGGGCGCACTACACGCTTTACGGACACTTAGAGCTCATGGCCTCCCTGAAGGCGGTACATATAGTTATAGAAGCTACAACAGTAGCGAGACTATTGTATGCAGCGCCGGCGTGGTGGGGCTTTGCATCGTGATCATGTAATAGATTGGTAGAACAATCAGACATTGTTTGACACTTTCAGTACATTAAACTTGTAGCCTAGATGTGCCATAATATGCACTTGAGCTCATGTCATAGTTTTGGTGGAACAATCAGACATTGAATGACACTTTTGTATGTTTATTAGACTCGTAGCCTAGATGTGATGTTTGGACTCGCAGCCTAGATTTATTGCTCTTGACTGAGTTGCTCTTTTGAATGTTGGCTTCATTTCTTAGGTTGTCACTCTTTTGATACGGTATTTATGCCGCTGTTTCGATGTGACGCTCTCATGAATGGACCCATACTAATGCTGTATGTGATTCGGTCAGAAGGTTTCGTTCTCATAGATGACCATCGATTTCTAAACAGCAACGTCATCTATAGGTTGAAGGCATGACAAGAAAACTCCTCCCAGGATAGTGATCTGGCACCGAAACTAACGTACTGTACCAACCTGACTGTTGAGGACTTTAATATATGTAGCAACTTTGTAATACTTTATTTATTTATACGGTATATTTAAAAAAGTTTTACCTCTCATTCACGATGGAAGCTAAACTGAAAATATGACTTATTAAAATTTACCAACGTTGCCCATTAAAACGAGCGCCGGTGGTAAAAGATCTCACCCAAAATTAATTCATTGAGAAATTTACTGAGTCAAGGTCGCTGCAGCCTGCAGAAAACATGCATGTCTACTAATTTTATTGCTGTCCTTCTTTTGTACTCACCGCTTAATACTTTCCCTCGGTAGCAGACGACAATTACAACCACCTGTAAGACTGACCAGCAGCGAGATCTGAGCGATAAATCCTTCATAATCTCCGGAGATGTTATACCATCCCTTTAAAGTTTCAGTTTCAATCAGTTTGTTGAACACAAGTAATAGCAATCGACATTACAGTCACTCAAAGAATGCACTAGAGGCTTTCAAAGGTGAGACCAGAAGAGACAACAAGTCCCTCTAACCCTCTAACCTTAACGTAAATATATAATAAAATTATATGCAGTTATTCTTAACGTATCTATTCAGTAGTCAATGGCTCCGCCTGGCTTCAAGTAATGTTATCGGCGTTTATATAAGACCTTTTTAAAGAAGATTCTCAGTTAAAGAGAATTTTTTTGTTAAAGCCATTACGATGTGTTTAAGTTCAAAATCAACGAACGATTCGGTCCTTTCAAACAAAACCTCAACTGAATAAACCAGTTCCAAACGATGTTACTTTCTTAGCTTAGCAATTTAGTGTTCTTTAAATCTACCCTGTGTTCAAACCGAGTTGTAAACTTAATTCAAAGTTCTTTTTTATACAAATTAGGCCTATACCTGAATGCAAAACTGGCATCTATTATAGACACTTATTAGATTCGAAAAACAAACAGTCTTTAATAATATTCTCAACCAATTCCATAAATTTTCTTACAATTCTCAACGTTCCACCTCTTAGATCATAAATGTTTTCAATCGACTTTCTAATCAACTTCTTAAATTCTCTGATAGGACACTGCAGTATGCATTCTACAATAGACAATCTACTCTGTAAATGCTTCCAAGGTATAAACTACAGCATCCGCTATGATTCAGAAATTAAAGTCATTCTGCACATCGTGTCTTCTTTATTTCTACGTATACACAATAATTATAAAGTAATAGACCCAATGAACTGTCTCACATAACAGTGGATCCGTGTTTTGCTGCTACGCAAACTCGGTTCCAGGAGGTAGACTAAGCAGACCTGACCTGAACACTTCTGACCCAGTTACATGCGAAGTAGGAATTACTCATAGACGAACATTCACACAGGCCAATTTGCCACCAGTATTGCTATTGCGAGTCGAAAAGCTAGTTAATAATTACCGATTTAATTAGGGCCTAACTACACACGTCAAATCCAAATTCAGTTTAAAGACTGTTACTATAGACGTATTTAAGCTATTAATAGGTCGCACAAACATTTTGTGACACGATATAATATATATATATAAAATTATACATATATAATTATATATATATAATTATATGTATATTGCATTATATGTATATTTATATAAATAAGGATATGTATATAATTATATATATTATGTGCTCTGCGTTGGTATATTACGTATTGATAAATGCATAGAATTGCTCGCATATAAGGATTCTGTCATATATCTGTCATAAATGTTTTATCTGATTATATGTACTTAGGCATGCTGGTTTAAACATAATGGGTTTGTATACAAGGCAGAAATATAGAATTATCTTTCCCATGTATCCGCATATCTAATTTTTATCACGCTAGACAAGGACGTCTTTCTAAAAAGTGATACCACAAAAAGCGTATCATGACGACGTGAAGTCGTCTTGTTATACGAGACGTCTACGAGAATAACTCGAGAGCAGAACCGGCGCTAGGGCCCCGAACCCCACGATCGGAAGGGGGTCTCAAATTTGGTATGTGCCTCCAAATTTAGCTAGCCAATTTGCCTATCTGTGACTGTTTGCCTCTGAAACTCACGCACCGGATTATATACTTTAAGTTACATCATTGAATGATTGAAAAAGAAGACGATAATAAGGGTCGTTGCTGTCATTATTATCAGTATAATTATTTTAACATAATATTATGATCACTGTGAAGTTAGACTGAGTTTGTCAATTTAAGTGAAATGCCAGATTGAATGAAAATAAAGTGGCTAACACTATTCAATATTTTCTTCGTCACCTGCACGATGGACAATTTTGACTAAGAATGTAGGCTACCAATCTCACTGAAGATCAGACACCAGCATTGAATCTGCTATTACAAGTGCACGGGAAATTGCAGAAGAATTGGAGGTGAACACCATTTCCGTGTAGAAAAGTTCATTTCAACTACAAATGTGCAGACCAAATGGATAAATTAACACCCGACCAACGATTTAAAACAGATTGCTTTCTGAAAACTTCTTGGATCAGGCGCTGGTGTCAGTTCAGTCACTATTCCAGCAGATCAAGAGTTGGAACAGCATTTCGGGTTTCTCTATCGTTCCGACACACTCATCAAAATGACACATCATCATCATCAGGATCCAAGGGCCAGGCCCGTAGGTGTCCAACGCTTGCATCGGATCCATGGGCCACCTGCAAAAATATTGTGTTTACATCTACGTCCCTTAAAAGAAGACGTAGAGGCAAATGAACTTCTAGTGGAGCTTTCACGTTTTGCTGCTATCATTCTTGGAGACAGTTAACTGAAAACAGCGAGAGACTTTCTAAAGTACCTCGATGTGAATGAACTTCATTACTTTTATCAAAAAATCGACCAATTGCGCTCAGGATTCTTCTGACCTTGGTTAACCCCAGTAACAGTACCGTAACATTGCCCCAGTAACAGCTGCAAATTGAAGCTAATTAAAAGTTAATCGTTCCACCTTCTCGGCAGCAGGTTATCACCGCTGTCAATTGATTTCATTTGAAAGTGAATCTGCCCGAAAGCTGAACTGAATTGCTGAACGACTACTTGCGGAAAAGAAGGTGAGACGGAAAAAGCTTTCCTGAGACATGAGCTCGAGAATCGATGCCATGCATTGATGCTAACTTTGTTGACTTAGCCTAGTTGTTTCTCTTTTCGGTGAAAGAGCTTAACATTCAGTCGTTCTCGATTGTTCTCGTTTCTCGTTTGCAGTGTATTTTTCGTAGTTTTTTGGCCCTCATGTAGGGGTTTTGGGGGCCTCCAGTACCACAGTACTTCAGTACCCATGTACCTGTATGTACCGTACCTTTAGTACAGTACATAGCGCCAGAACTGCTCGAAAGTCATTTTATTACTTGCCCGGAGAAGCTAGCTTCTAGAGAATCTATAATAAGGGAACTACTCGATCAAAGTACAAACCTAATTTAGTGGTCGAAATGAAGTTCAGTAACAGATAAATGAAAATGTAATAACAAAATATAGGATCTAAACCCATGATGAAATAGCGAGAACGAAATGAAACTCTCATACTGAAATTCCAGGAAATGTTCAATAGCAGCGATTCAATGAACATGGTTCCCTCATCGAATGTCGAATCTAAAGTAAATAAGTGGCATATCTCTATTAGACCATAAGCAAACGCATGATAGCTTACAGAAGAATAAAACATAGCTGTAGCAAAGTTATACAGTATATGTAAATATGAAGTAAGCTGGACACAAATACAGAATTGACCCTGAAGTACAACCACCCCGGTACCATGTCGTCAAGGAAGACAGATTGGGTAATTCTTCCTCCTGCATACATCCAACGCTACATAGTTCGCGGCCGCCAATTTTGCGTCCATGAAGTCACTTAAAGAAATCCCTGACGTGTCCTACTTACATAGCAGCACCAGCAGCGCTCTAGCTGAAGAACCATGCCAAGTCTTATAGATAGGGATGGAGGAACTTGCGGTAGCCTAATCGATAGAGTGCTTGACCTGTAACAAAGAGTTCACGGTTTTGAGCTTCCAATCATGCGGTCGCTGTGTAGGAACCTCGATTGACTTAATCGACAAGTAGGCTACAATTCACGTACTTTACGTACAGTTGCGCAACGCCATCGATGTTCTGTTGTATGGTCGCATGCGCACTCTGAACTTTGGAAGACGAGCAAAATCAAATGCAGTTGTATAGTATTGTATATTGTATTGTAGGTGAGTGCATGGGTGGATGAGATGAGTGAGTTGATTAGTAATGTAATGTCATGTAATTGAACATTTATACAGCTTCCCTTCAAGGTATCTCCTAAGTGGCCCTCTCTGCGCTTGCCTTTATGAGGTTAGCAAAACAATGCACACCAGTGGCGGGTCCACGCACACACGTGGAACCAACCAACGGATTCCCTTCGACAGCTGAAGATTGCATAGATGTTCAGAGTCTCTGGACCAAGTTGCGTCGATAGAATAGAGCGACGATAGGTGATATCGTTCGCAATAACGAAGACGCTGCCGACGAGCAGTTCCTCACTGATAGAAGATGACGCACCTCCTGCTATTCGTCGAGGCATAAGGAGTACGGAGAACAGGCATTCGTCGTGTGTTGGTCGGTAGGTTGAAGAGCTACCAGTGACTAACGGTCGATGTCACTCTAACGGCCTGCATCGTTCGTCCTCCACCGAGACGAAAAGACTCGGCTACAGGCGGTGTACACGGTGCGAATGGCCCAGACTTGACTGTACAACGGAAGGATGGAATTGATGCAGCTACATGGGCAAAGGCGACACGGACAAAATACCCTTTAAACGAACAAATCCTTGACAAAACTGACGAATAAGTCTAGTACCCAAATCTAGCACCATAAAACTCCAACATGTTCAAAGTTACTGAGTAAATTCTGCATTTAGATTGAAAAATCCGTCTGCTCTGTCTCAATGGACTTTTTTGGTGGATGTTGAACTGATTGAATCTCTACTTCTGGTAAGCAACCGGTTGATGCCTTGTACACAAGAAACCGGCGCTATAGAAGTAATAAATTAATAATAATGAGTACAGCTAATACGCAGTTGTAGAATCACAACACAATTTTCAGAGAGATTCTTTTAGGCACATTAAATTAATTTTACATAAGAAAATAATCGCTTCAGCAGATGTCACCATGAAAACTAAAACAGTGGTTACCGCCACCTGGCGGGAATAACGGACACTGTTTCCGTTTGGGATTACCAGAGAAATGTCGGTAGCTTTACTGGTTTATCCATCAAGAGAGGTTCGTGGATTGTTTCCATAGTGCAGTTGGTGTATGCATAACAGTGAGACATTCATAGATGATTTACGTCAGCGTTTGCCAAAGTGTGTTCCACAGAACACAGGTTCCGTGAAGAAAGACAAGGGTTCCGTGAAGAAATTGGATGAAAGTAATGTTACATTATCATTCATAAATCAGACTTCCAAGTTAAGTTCCATGGGAAATGTTCATTTAAAATAATTTTTCTAATCTAATTTTTATGGATTGAAGCCTCGATCACAGTTTAAAAAAATTGTACAAGTAATGCTTTGGTTCCGTGGCCAAAATAGAATTTGAAGCACTGATTTACATCAATGTAATTATAATGTAATGTGTAATGTGTCGTGATTACACTGTGGTTACGTTTGCCAATCGTTCGGCATTCTCCCTTTTGGAGTTGGTTGTATTGTATTGAATTTGGTTGTATTGTCAACGGTTTTGTTTTGTGAAGGCTGTTTTAATGAACTCTAGAAGCTGCGATCGTATTGCTAAGATTCTCGTAACAGACAACGGATTCATAATCGTAAACAGAGGATTTTCTCGGCGCCCAAGAACCAAGTTCAGCGAAATAAAGATCAATTACGAAATCAACGTATCTGTCTGAACTAATTAAATTAACTTAATTAAAGCCATTATAGCCCTTCAACGGTTTTGCGAAACAACACGGATCATTCCGTCATTCAGGTACTTCAGCTTTTTGGGGTTTCATTCCACATGCACAGTGTGAAATTTCTAAGAAATGTTTAAACTACTTTGAAATCCTGTCATCAGTAACTAGCTGCACTGGCCTTCCCCAAGTTGTTTGGGGATCACCGATTAAGGCAAGTAAGGGAGGAGTCATTATACGAGGACAAAGGGTGTTCTGCTTAATGCTGGCTTACACGCTTACATTGAGCACATGTTTTACTACGTTGGCCTTTTTCAAAGACCAACTTCAGTCAGACGATAGACCGATCTATTCCTTGTTACTGTACACTGTTGGACTGCGGACGTCGGAAAGTGGGAAGGGTATGGAAATGTCAAACGCGGACAAGGGGAGGGGGATCCAAAGTCAGTCATTCTGGGTACATACACGTACTTTATGGACATGCTATGGAAATGCTGTGAATGGATACGTAGATTAAATATGATCGATGACTCTTAGTGGATGTAAAATGTCGTTATCAATGACGGTTTGCCCTTCATCGGTCATAAACCACACTTCAGATGACGGAATGTCATAGTAGGTAACCAAAACTTCTTCCGACATTTTTGTAAGTAGTGCTACTTCGTTCAGGCTAACTTCGCCTTTTCCTTCGACCTTTTTGGGAGAATTTACTTTTAACTCTTTCGCCATGTTGAATGTGTTATAAGATTTTAATACTGGCTTCTGAGTCGGATTAGCCATTGCGTTTTTAGTTGTCACGCCATCAGTAAGGGTTTCCCGTTTCGGGTCTTTTTCCGTTTCCGAGTCTTCCCTTGACATGGTCCTTGTTGCCAACGACCAGATGGGCAATACGATTTGTTCACACAGTTTATTTCCAGTTTTCCAGACGACATCGTGTCCTAAATCTGACTCTGAAAACCTTTTCTGGTGACAGCCTCACTTTGTTCATCAACCTTTGCGAGAATATCTCTCTTCAATGCAGACGCAGTTGCGATTTCTAAAGCCATGTTGAATGGAATATAGACTTCTGGTTCAGGATTCTGAGTTTTTATAGTTGTGGCCGCATCATTGTATTCACTCTGCTTCCAGACTTCTTCATAATCGTTTCTTTGTGAGCTTGCCGCGTTATCTTCCCCAGTCTCCACTTCACAGTAGAAGTTGTTTTCCAACACTTTCAAAACTCCAGTACATTCTGATTCCTCGAAATCCAGGGCAGGACTGTAAACTCTTGCCGTGAGTTTGGCGACGAGTGCGCTGGTTCCATGATTTCCGTGTAAGAACCTTCTTTCGGCGTGGAACCAACGTGATCTTTGGTAGGCTTACGGGAGGCTACTTTGCTTGGAATTTCGTAAGATGCGCTTTCACAATTCCTTGCCATGCTACCTTCGGATGTCGTGATTCCTGGTGAAGTTCCGCTGCGAAAGCTAGACATTGGAGATTGGGAACTGGGATTTTGGTTTAGACTGGTTTCCTGGTTTTCGTTTTCCTCAATGCCCTCGTTTCTGGCAATTTCTATGAAGGACAATTCAGTCGAATTCCTCCCTCGGAGCCTCATGTTTCTGGAACATAAAACGTAGCTTACAGCTTAGTCTAGATCCGGAAGTGAAAGGTGGGCCTTTTGTAATAATAGATGGATATTAATGGAGAGCCTAATTATCATTATGATGATGTTAATAATAATAAATCCTGAGGATAAAAAAGTAATAATTACCAGGAAAAGTATAATATGACGAGGATAATTATTATAGCAACAACACAACAACCACAAAACAACAACAACAACAATTAATAATAAATATTATTATTATTACCAACGAAAATATAACGATGTTGAAAGTAATTAATAAAGCACCAACATCATAGCAATGACGATACCATCATGCCCTAAGCTGTCATGAAATTGCATTTAGGCCAATGCTTTTATCCTTCAAGTGGCACTGATTTTGAAAT
>JACEVL010000397.1:640000-677500 GCA_020284085.1 Aporrectodea caliginosa
GATTACGAGTAGTAGACATCTGTGACTCAAGTAGTCGATCATCAGAACACCTTCAATGGTCCAAAAGATCGACGCCAAGACCTTGCCGGTGTCACGAAATAGAGTATCCCCCATACGTGAGTATCCCCCTTTGCGAAATGGAGAATTCGGTTCAGTTTGCATTTTCGGCGGTTTCTAAGTGTATTCAGTCGTACTGTTTGGATTTATTGTACACATAACATTTTTAAATTGCGTATCTTTAGTTTGTAAGTCGACCTGAAATCAATTTACTTCGTTTTGGTGATTTTGACTGGATTTTCGTCGAGGCTATCGTGATGCGTATGACGATGCAAAGGCATTAGCTAAATTGGTTACTTCGCCATATTCTTCTCCAAAATCAGACTCTGGGGTTCAAGCTAATATTTTAAAATTAAAATTGAATAAAGAACAAGACGAAATTGCACGTACACAGCGCAGAGAAGACAGAGAAGCTGAGAGACAGTTTGAGCTGGAGAAGATGAAATTACAGTTGGAAGCGAACGTTAAGAAAGAACAAGCAGAAGTCTCGCTAGATGTCTCCCCCAGCCAAAGAAACTACTCAAGCAGGACTATTGCCCATCCCAGGACTGGTTAAGAATCAGCCATGGGACCCTAGCAATATACATACATACCTACATACGTACATACATACATGCATACATCGAAATTCCCTATTGAGGTCGCTGAGCGGGCTTTCACGTACGCGGATATTTGCCTTAAACTGTGTTCCAATTATCTACACAGTTGCTCGTTTCTATTTACCTCTTTTGATAGCAATCCATTTATTACAGAAACTAACAGAAATTTTTACAATTTTCACTTTGTATTTGTGCAGTGTCTGACACATGCAGTTTCTGAAAACTGAAAACTGTATAAAGTATTCAACAACATATCAGTGTTGCCTATGTACAGGTTTTTATCAAGCGACCGTCTGGCCTCGATTCTGCCCCTTATTAAATGAATTGATCGGGTAAGATCGTTCACCACCGATGCCCGTTTGGATGGGTGCCACGCCATTTAAGGTTCCGTATACGGTCCGTGGTTGGCGGGATTTAAATCTCTGAAATAGGTCACCATCGTTAGGCCAACCGGGATTATTTACTATTTTGTACTTGTGAAATAGCTTCCTATTTGCTGTTACGGTCTTTTCCCTTCTACGTGGAGATTACAAATCCCCTCCAGGGAAGAAATTTGTTTAGAGATTTCTGCACCATTTGCGCCCCCAGTTATCACAGCTAGAATCAGCACACTGACCTTGCACTGTCGATGAAAAATGAGACGGCGAAGGAGAAGGCTGGCCACGCGCTCTCATATGCCGAGGCTAATAAAAAATGAAGTATCTAACACTTCACGCCCATGGCTGCCTCGGAGTATGAAATGGGCTGATCTTCTCTGCTCTTTTCTCTCAGGAGACGCGTTCACGCTTTCAAAACAAAAACTTCGCCTCTGGCGTTTTCACCTGTGTCAGTCCGAAGCCTGGATAAAGGGGGAGGGTGACGCTAATCATCTTCTTTATGACTCAGCGTCATTAAACAGAAACTACCTTCCTTGTTCGTCTAATCCTCGACTGGTGACAGTGCGCGCAGTCAGTAGCCTATAAATTAGTGTGATTCTTCTTACAGATTTTATTTTAGTTACAGTTACAGTTATAGTTAATGGTTTCTTATTTTAGTTATAGTTACAGTTATAGTTAGTATTTTTTTATAGTAATAGATACTGGGTTTTTATTTTAGTTCTTATTCATAGTTACAATAAAGCTCGTGAAATTGTCTACAGACGCAGCAGCTGTGCCTATTAAGACGCGTTACATAATTTGCTCAGGGCTTCGAATGCTTTGAAGAATGGGTGCATTCAGCTTTAGGAATGTACTTTACTAAATTTAGGAAAATGCATCACTACTATTGGGTTAATTCACAAATCTAAAATCCGGGGCGAACATAGTTGTAGCGCATTTTCATGTTCTCATGTTTTCCATATTGCACTTTATTTTTTTTATTAACGAAAATAGCTATGATTTTTTGTTAGTGATATTTTCGTTATAGTTATAGTTAATGATAGTTTTTAGTTATAGTTATAGCTATCGTTAACGAAATCATTTTATTTTCGTTAACGAACATTTTCGTTACCGTTATCGTTTACGAGAATCACACTGCTATAAATGTGAATCCTATGCAAATTGCAAAACAGTTGTGAGCGAAGGACTGACTCAAGGTCCGTACATAATAAACTATCAATGAGTAGGCTCTAAGTCTAACCCGTAATCTACGCGTCACAAACCGAACAATCGGCTACTGTGTCCGCAAACCTCTCAAAGCATTGAAACTGTAACTCTTAGTCAGAGTGTAACTGTTAGCACTCGCGATGACAAATGAAATTGTGAAGCAATTGAGTTGACGTGCTCTCAAAATTGTCGACGATACAATAACACATTTTGCGTTTCTAGTTTTTAAACTCCACTGGAAAGCTATAGATGCAGCACTTTCGATAGGTGCTACGTAATACCTGAATGTAGATGTGCCCGGTAACTATTATTTATGTAAAAACTAGATAAAATTAAGTTGAAAAGGGCATTGGAAAGCAAAACAGACGACTCCGGTAGTGACAAAACGCGCCTCCCCTATGAGTGGGTAAAGTGGGTACTTTACAACTTGGAGACAGCCAATATAGTCTCCCATTATGACGTCAGTAACAAATGTATAAGGTACTTCGTGAAGCGGTCAACTAAATGCATGTAAATGTAGACGTTTTTCTTCAGCGACCGTATAATTATGGCCTCGACTCTACTCATTTTTCAATGGAACTGATCGGGTGAGATCCATATTCACCACCGCTGCCCGTTTGAATGGGTAATCGTAATCGTAGTCGCAAAATCTTATAAACTTCTAAAGCATCACTCGAAAGCCGAGCACAGCTTATTCACGAGCGTTGAGATTATTGAGGCCTATTTAAGGTCCATCTACGGACCGTAGTATTACATTTGCTAACTATTCCTCTATAAGGCGACATTTGGTCACTTTCCGGGTTCTCTTTTATTAACTTACTTTTTGGGTCTTCTGTACAGTTGTATGTGATGCGTTCAAAGTCGTTGTTAGACCACTTGTCATAAAAATACCCACAAGAGATCTCTTCCTTGAGAACGTCAACGATACAACTTTGTTTATTATCACAACTGCTGCGGACATTCGTCGTATGCTTTACATTTGCAGTGCGAGTACAGTCGTTATCTTTGATGCAGCATTTCTTCCCAATGCAGCCAGAATCTCCAAGGACTACGGCTGTTATCTGGATGACCTTCATCTCTGGACATTTGAGGCTCAGTCGAGATCCAACACAACCCTGAGCAATTTCTGTTATGAAAACAAACACAAGATACTCGAATGAGTAACTATCTCTTACTGAGATCAGTTTAATCGTTTTCATTGATCGGGCTGATGAGGAGAAGGAGGATGACGCTGGTAGTGGTGGTGGTGATGATGATGATGATGATGATGATGATGATGATGATGATAAAACTGATATTGATAAAACTAATGATGATGAAACCGATGACGATGGTGATGATTTATTCATTCATTCAGTGCATTTATATAGCGCCTTTCTCAGATATCTCCTGCGAGGCGCTCCCAGTCCAACCCCGACGAGAAAGTACTGGCTTCGAATGCTTTTAGGAGGTGCATGTGACGGTCCCTGGTGTTAAAAGAACCCGAAGATCCAAAGGGAGAAGGTTACTCCGAGTAACCGCTAATACGTATGACATGGTATTGTCAGTTTGTGCCAAATGAAAGTTTTCCTTGAGACGCAGAACGAAGATTTCCGCAACCAGTCCAACCGGAATTGGGGCTTCAGAACTAATTAGGCAAAGCATTCCCAACTGGCAAATGATGATGATGATGATGATGATGATGACGTGATGATGATGATGATGATGATGATGATGATGATGATGGTGGTGGTTGGTGGTGGTGGTGGTGGTGGTGGTGAGGGTGATGATGATGTTCGTACTGATGACATTTATGTTGATAATGACGATTATGACATTTATGACAATGAAATTTATAATCATGATTCATCCCCAGCCATCCAGTCTTCAGGCATAGTTAATATAATTAATTTATGATCGACAGAATACACAGTAAGAAGTCCTCTCCATTTTGTAACCCACACATGTATTTGCTTTAAGGGGTTGGAAATTGTCACGTTGGCACAAAATGATATTAATGTTGGTAGTGGTATGAAGTGGTTTGAAACTGTGCCTCTTATGCTCTCTACCCTGGCCAAGAATTCCTCTATCCAACTGCTTTATCGAATCGCAATCTTGAAATTTCTAAAGCGCCACCTAAAAGCTGAGAACAGGGCACCATCTTATTCACGAGCGCTGCTTCGATCGAGTAAGAGAGGATGTTCAGAGATACCAGTGGGGTTCCAAGTCCGGTTGCCAGGAGACCAGAGAGAGAGGAGGTAGAGCAGCTCCAATTTAAAGTTGTTTCCATCCTGGGTGAGAAGGTTGGAAGAAGAAGAGTATGGAAATAAATGACGGTACTATTGGAATAACTCAACCAATGTCATACATAGCACTCAAATTACTGGGGCTTGATTCTCGTTGCTGCTTCGATATCTTACTTACCTTACTTAAACTAGCGAATTAAGATTGGTACTTACCGCCTGATACGTTGCTTCGATAGCAGACGACAGCAGTAAACACCTGTATGATTGACCAGCAACGATATCTAAGAAACGATATGTTCTTCATTTCAAAGATCAATACAACCCTAAGTCTAAAATGTCAGCTGAGTTCTGTTGTCTGTTCAGTATCAGCCAACCTTCGTCTGGCTTCAATTTTCCTCCAACGTAATGTAACAAGGCATTTATGCAATGCCGTTTTTGATTGTAGCAAAGAGGCAGATTATGTTACTTTGTCCGTGTAGCTGTTTAGGGATCAGGCAGAAGAGTGACTTTACACTTGCGTTGTCCTTTAATTGCTTTAATGATCCGTTTTAATTGTAGTATTGTGTTAAATTCAACAATGCAAAGTAGACCCAACAGTTCAGTATAAGTCAACCATCGGATCAACAATTCCGCTCAAGTAAACGTTCAGTCTTTTCCTGTATTAAAAGGACTATTATTATGATATTTGAAAATTATCTGTTTCAACGTTGGCTAAAGCAACGGTCTTATCCAAACAGACGAAAAACGCTTCAGCTGAAGCTGTAGATACCACATTGATCTTTAGAAGGTTCGTTCGAACGCTGAATACAGTCTAAGTGCGTCATGTCATTTATAATTTCCGATAAATTTATAATTATTTCGTGCAATGTTGTTTCACGAAAGCGACTCTAGCAAATTAAGCATACATCCGACAAGATACTACATTTATTCACACTAATATCGGTGTTTAAAATTAAACATGCACGACTTTTGCTTTTACGGAAAACAGAAACTGGCTAATTACCTCAGACTGTATCAATTTTATTGTCCGACTTCTCCTAAAACAATTAATGCTCCGGACACGTGATGAATGACATATTCGTAGCCAGGAGTTAATAACCATAACGATAACCATCATTTTATTTTAGTTGAAGACAGACAGACATACAGAAAGAGTCCGACATAAAGAGACAGACAGAGACAGACAGACAGGTACAATGCAAATTAGTTAAAAGATCAATTACTTGGCCTAGTCATTCTTTCTCTGTCTCTTTTTCTCGTCTATCTCTCCATACATCTATTATAGACTACTAATTTCTTATACCTTTGGTGAAGCTTTCACTTCGAATGCGCTATACAAATGGTCAGATGCATACGTTCATTATACCTGCACACATACATAGTAAACACACACACACACGCACGCCACACACGCACGCACGCACACACGCACGCACGCACGCACACACACATACATACATACATGCACACATACATACACACGTACATATATGCATGTGTGGTTGCATATCTATAGAGACTGTCGGTGGGAAAATCAGACGACGCATCCTCGTGTGCCGTGGCTAAGAAAATGAAGCCACTAGAAGTAGCTTGCTACCAACGACGCTATATAAATGGTCGTAATTACAATTGGCCATCCAACTTGCATGGCGAATTGGCCCAGGGCTCGCCAGTGAATTATTGAAGGCTAACTTCCAAGACAACCATTTTCAGCTCAATGAGCTCTTGGTAGTTATCTCTGATCTCTGAATCTGACTTCATACCAATTGCTGCCTCTCGCGGCTAAAGTAATGAAACTGTTCTTCATGTAGTGCAAACGTTTCTAGATTCAGCGACTCAACAAGAATTCTCGGTTTGCTTATTATCTGCACTTTGTGTGAAAATCATTGGCGTCAAGAAACCCAGATAATAATTAGTGTTATCCGAATACGCAATAGTAACCGCAAGTCTAAATAAATCTAGTACATGTATGTTGCAGTCTCAAGACAAACTAGCAAATAGATCTTAAAGTTCAGTAAGAACAAATCGTTATTCAACATCCAACCAACACTAAGGTAACTTGAAAAGTTAATTAGCTAGTGGAAGGGGAGCTCCCACATACCCGTAGAGATGGCTCAGCCGACGGATCTGATGATCTCATTTGCATACGTCATTTTCCTGGTTGTGTCTTTTTTATATAACGCAATTGACATGGGTCATTTTGCTCGTCATGTCAATTGTCGTGTTGTTAGAGTTCGCGAGTAATTGCTCGTAAAATTTGTCTAGAAGGATGAAACTCGCTCAATTGACACTTTCGTTTTCTTTAATAGGTTCTTTCGTACAAGTTAGTCGACTTCCGTCACCAACAATTCAAATTAAAATATTATTAACCGTACCTTTACACAGACTAAAGGATCTTCTGCATTAACTAAAGAAGTGTCCAGACATCGCCTCTATACAGGATTCCACCTGGCGAATACCATGTACTAACATACCTCACACCAAAAAATCCGAAGAAACGTACAGTGTTTCTTCAGATGACGACATTTCCAAAAACTCAAAACTCTACAAAGCATCGCTAAACCCAATAACAACAAGCCCATACCAAATAAACATAACCAAACAGCACAGATAAACCAAGGTTAAAAATAATCCTTCAACAACACAACACAGTACTCATACCCGCACTAACCATAAACCATTACCTAAACCCTACAAAACTATCCAAAAGCAATCCTGTCACATGAAAGGACCAGGCGCAAAAAAGAAAACCTTACACACTGACACGCACGTGGGCCTAGCAAACCCTAAAAGGGGTATCAACAGTTCCTACCCTACAAGGGGTGGCAAACAGTACACCACTCAACAACCACACGGCAAAATCTAATCTGAACGGTCGCTTATAAAACAAAATCCCTCAAGGACAAACATAATAAAAATCCTCTGCCACAGGAAAATAATACAAGAATATAACAATCAGAAATCACATAAAATTCAACCCTAAACACTCACACAAAGATGTTAAATTCCCAACCGAAAAAACCACTACGGAAAAACCAACATACGTCACAATAAAATTTATTAGACAACTATACAGAACACCATAACCATGATGCATTTCGTAATCGGTCGACCTTAATCTGGTTAAACAACGAAACAAACCTTAACAACGACACAGAGAGAGAGAGCGCTGAATCTCCTAAACACTCCACCGCACAATCAAGCAAAACAAAGAAAACTCACATAATCACCCACAGTAATCAAATCAAACATGTTTTATCCAAAGACCTTAAATTCACATTCCACCTCACTGTCCACAAAACATCGAAACACAGGCAACATCACAGAAATTACTTATCCTGAAGACCTCGCATCACAGTCAAACTGAAACCAAAAGTCTAAAACATACAATGCAATGAACTAGGAAATAGGCCATACTAATGCCTCTTCTAATCTCACTGTACCAAAATCTTAGCCAGAAACCATTATTATGTACATGGATTGTATGCCAGATCTTCATGATTGTGTAACATTTCCGTCGTGTCTGTTGACATTTCGGTCAGTGTCTCCGTCGGTTTGAAAGTCAGTTGAATTCGTTGTGACGTCTCAGAAAAGATAAGAATCTTTAGTGGACGACTCTGAAATAAAGAAATGGACCTCAGATAAACTTAAGAATGCATTAAAAAGTCAAGGGCTGCGTTAAGAAACCAGACAGCTCATGAGACGAAGCCTTAAGCCGTTGTAATGATGCAATATTGATTGTATTTAGAAGTAAGCGCTGAGCAACGCAACCAGAGGGGATTGCACAAGACTGTACGGAAAGAAAAGAAGGAAATATTGGCCAACATCCTGCAATCAGAATGCACTTAAGTTGCTCTAAAGTCATGAATTGGTTTAAAGAAATTCAGTTAAAAGTCAGTCAATAAATCATTCAGCCAGTCAGTTAATCAGTCAGTCAGTCAGCTTAGAGTTGTGTGATGTTTGTATCATTTTCTGTTTCCTTTCTCCGGTGGATTCTCATGTGTACGCAAAATCTCCTCAGTAGAATCCGTCATTGAAAATGTTGCAGTTGTCCATTCTGTAAAGCCAGCTCATAACGTGTGATTATATTAAACTACTGGACTACTTGAAAAAATAAAAATAGGCGAAACTTATTGTTGAGCTGTAAATGCAGGGACAATTTAACGGATGCATAGGCCTAAGGTTAACAGAAACACATAATATGACAGATATCAAGAGCTTAGTTAGTAGAAGTGTGCGGGTAGATCGCTTTTGCTACCCGAACCGTACCCGTAACACGGACACGTTATCCGTACCCGTACCCTTCCCGTACTCATGGATCCTATCCACCCCATACCTGCGGGTACACCCGTACCAGTACCGCACCAGCCATTTATTAGTTCACCTTCCCATCCTAGTCCCAACCAAGGCAATGGGTTTATTAGTTGTCATGTAGTAGTGATAACAATAGGCTGATGCGGTGATGATGATGATGACGACGACGACGATGATGATGATGATAATAATAATAACAATAATAATAGTCTAGTAGTGGCAATAGCAGTAATAATGATGACGAAAGCGATCCTGCTTATGGACCATCGCGGTGCTCAACGCAATTTGTTACTTTAGGCTGGTCTGGTTGTTAGATTTTGAGTTCACAATCAAACGATATACCAATAATTATTAGTGTAATGTTTACTAACAGTAGCCTTTACTATATTAGCATACTATATATAGTAAAGTATACTACACTGTGTCCACGATAAAGTAGACCCCTAGACTTTGTTAAATATCTTGGTCAAATGTAGTACTATAGGTACTAAATTTGGTACACATAAACTTCAGTCTATTCTATCTATACCCTGCAAATTTTATTACAATTGATGCAACGGTTACGAGGATATACCCTTATGAAATTGGGTGGTTCAGGAATCAAGTTACCAACACGTAAAACGCATTGTTTCTACCAATATCTTCAATATTTGTGAAGTGATTTATTACATATTTTGTACACCGTAACCCCACTCAATTTGACGTGGGTCAGTGAATTGTCATAACATTTTGTTGAATAGAGTGGTTTTGTTGAGTTCAGCGGTCACAGTTGATGTTCGAAGTGCCCGCCTTCAGCGCGCACACAGGCTCTGAGTCGCTGACGCCACTGATTGACAGCGCCGTCGATGATTCGTTGATCGAACCGGCTCCACTCCTCGATTAGCCTCTCCCGGAGATGTTCCACGTCCCTGATTCTTGTCCGATAAACGCGATCCTGCAGCACACCCCAGACCTTGTAATCCACTGGATTGAGATCTGGACTGTTTGGTGGCCAAAGCGAAGGAGTGATGAAGGCTGGAGTCTCACGTCTCAGGAGCCATACCCCTTCGTCTCTCTCAACTCCTTGATTAAAATCTTGTCCTCTACGCTGAAAACCATTTTTTTTACAAAAAAACTACTGTTATGTAAAACAGGTCTCGTAGTGTACCTGTTTCTGAAAATGGCGTTTATAAACAACAGCCTATGTATCCTCTGCGGTAGCCAGAAAAATTACGTCATTCTATGCGTTTTACGTGTTGGTAACTTGATTCCTGAACCACCCAATTTCATAAGGGTATATCCTCGTAACCGTTGCATCAATTGTAATAACATTTGCAGGGTATAGATAGAATAGACTGAAGTTCATGTGTACCAAATTTAGTACCTATAGTATTACAAATGACCAAGATATTTCACAAAGTCTAGGGGTCTACTTTATCGTGGACACAGTGTAGTATACTAACAACTGACGCAGCTGTCATCAGCCAAAACTTGATGTCTGAAAAACTCTGAATTAAGAATATTATCGTCCGTGGCTGTGTAGCTGCAGAAAACGAAATTAAGTTAATAGGGCCTATACACATTCCATTACTATTAAAGAGGTCTGACGTTAACCCACACTGGTCATACGTACATAACAAATTTAAGCATTTTGGGGGATTCTATTATATCTAAATGTCACCATAATATTATAAAGAATTCTTTGTCTTGGCACGCTTAGATTTGCAGAAAACGGAATTAAGTTAAAATACACATCTATGACTATGATAGAGATCTGATGTTGGACCAGCATTGATCCGACATATGAACCGTACATCAGAAATATCGCAAATTCTATTATATTCTATTATATCTAAACGTCAGCATCTGTAGAATTCTTTGTCCATGCATGCTTACATAGTCATAAAAGGATTTAAATTAATATACCTGTGCTATTGATGGAAAAAATATAGGTGGAATAGACGTCGTGCACCCTACATTACGTCGATATTGCATTCGACATAGAGACAACATAGGGCCAACGTTAGTGGTTTTGTGACATTAGGTCAACGTTGGCCCAATGTTTGGTATTCTGTATGAGGAGTGACGTTGCCCGACATTGGTCCTTCGCATGTAACATAGATCACAAAATATCGGAAATTCTATTATATGTAAGTACAAACATACAGAATTCTTTGCTGCTAGCATGCGTAAATATGGAAAAACGGATTTAAATTAATTTACCTATGCTACTGCTATAAAAAAGTATACGTGGACTACAAGTCGTGCACCATATATTACGCCAATATTACATCCGACATAGAAACAACACAGGGCCAACGTTTGTGGTTCTATTAGATCAACGTTGGCTCAGTGTTTGATATTCTGTATGAGGCCCGACTTTGGTCCGACGTATGTGACATACATCAGAAATAATGGGAATTCTACGATATCTAAATGTCAATATAATGTGCAAAATTCTCTGTCCCTGGCACGCTTAGATATGCAGAAGAAGAAATTAAGTTAAATACACATCTATGACTGTGAGAGAGATCAGACGTTGGTCCGATATATGTAACAAACTTCAAAATATCGGAGATGCTATTATATCTAAGTGTTCACTTAATTATGCACAATTCTTTATTCTTGGCACGCATAAATAGGTAACAACAGAATTAAGTTAACTTACTTATTCTATGACAATGAAAAAGGATTCGTGGAATATACGTCCTACATTACGCCAATATTGCATTCGACAGAGGGACAACATAGGGCCAACATTAGTGGTTTTTATACATTGGGCAAACATTTGCCCGATGTCGGTGTCCTGGCTAGGTGTGTGAGTGCACAAACATCCGTTTAAGCTCATTGGCTAGAACGATGCCAGTCTGGCCATTAAACTTCCTGGTTGCCATCTCCGGCCTAAAACCTCTCTATAGCTGTAATCGTATCTTCAAGTATGCTGATGACTGAAACTCGGACCAGATATATGTAAAGGACTACGATTGTGTTCATGGAAACAAGCCACTCTGTAATGTAATTTGAACACCTCGGCTACTAATGAATGTCACGTTCACTAAGGCGCACGGACATACAATGTCATGTAGGTCGACAAAAGCATGCAGTACTTAGATAGGATGCCACCAGTTATAGTAAGCCTTTCAAGTGCAAAACTCACTGTTACACGTGACCTCAAAATGTCAAGTCGGTTCGGGTAAAACCAGGTATACCCGTACCAGTAATGCTTCTACCCGTACCCGCCCCGACCCGGGTAATGCTTACCCGATCCATACCCGATCCGCGGGTTCGGGTAAACCAGCGCGTACGGGTATACCCGCAGAACTAGGCCTACATTACTTATACTTCGCCACTATTCGTACTCCGACAGTAGGCCTACCACTTCTAAGCCTGGAGAAAGGAGGAGGGCAACCGTCAACGCCAATCATCTAACCATTAGAGTGACTAGACTATCGCGTTCTGCACCGTATTATCTAATTACTGTACACGCCACAATTCTGTTGTCGTCTGGTAATGTTAAAATGCACAGCGGTTGTACGCTACAATCAGACAACTGATGGCCACGTGCTGGCTAAATTAGTGTCTGTCATTTAAATGATTACTTTGATGAGCATAGGCTTACATGAATTGTCTGACCGAGCTTCAAGCGTACCAATTTCGTCATGTCCATTGACATTTTGGTAAAAGTCTTCTTTGTTTTTCACGTCAGTTGAACTCGTTGTGTCGTCTAAGAAAAGATTACAATTTTGGTGGAAAACTTTGAAAATAGAGATGAGAACCTCAGGTAAATTGTTGGGTGCAATAAAGAGCCAGACAGCTCATGACTCATGAAAAGAAGCATTGAGCTGTTGCAATGATGCAAGATTGATGTTATGTAAGCGCTAAACAAAGTATCCAGAAAGGAATGCACAATACTAAGTGGAAAGAAAATAAGGAGCAGATAGATTGATAAGTCTACATTATGCCATCTCAATACACTTATGGCTACTACGAAGACATCAATTCCATTAAATAACTTCGGCTAGCGAGTGAGTGAGTGAGTCAGTCAGTCAGTCAGTAAATGAGTCAGTCAATCGATAAGTCAGGCAGTCAGTATTCAGTTTTGTGATGTAACTGATGTTTGTACCATTTTCTTTTTCCTTCTTCGGTGGATTCTCCTCTGTACGCAAAATGTCCTCGGTAGAATCTGGCCTTGAAAATGTTGCCGTAGTCCACCCTGCAAGGCCAACGCACCAAGTCTGATTATATTAAACTACTTGAATACAATAACATATATAATTGAAACGTGATGCTTCGGTTAGCAAATACCAATGGCTCTCTCATCACTTAAACAATATTATATTATGTCACCACTTTTTCTAGTGAAACGCAACTATAAATTAACTAGCTTATACTAAGCCATATATTAATTAACTGTTTAAATGACCAATAAATTTGATGAGCCCTTTATCCGCTACAGGGAGTAGGAGTCGACGTCATCACGATATGCCTAAAGACATCTTTTATTACCGACATAAAGAATTGCGGTGGAAGGAATGTCAGCAGCTGCTCGTCACTTCAGTTTGGGTAGCTTCCAACCAGTCGACCTCTGAAAACACGATATACGGGGTACCTCAAGACGGAACGTCATCTAAATTGTAACCGACCGGGAGCAAATCAACAGTACCCAACATCAGATTCAGGCTGATCTAGCAGCTAGCCGTATCTACCGCTGCGATCTGCAGGCACTTTTAGAGAGTAAGTGTCAGGATATACATTATACACCTGCGGCACAGCAACCGTTGGGTTAGCGCGTTCAACTTGTAACGCGAAGAGAACGAGTTTGAGGCTCTCTTAAAGACGGCAACTGACTTAACGGAACGTCTTAACCGTCTGTGTAGAGACATTGAGCAAGTTCTTGACGCTAATTTAGTTTCTCAGCAGTTTTGAAATTTGAAAGGAGGGCAGTCTGGACTTGCCTCGACTTTTGTAAAGTGCTTTTTATGAACCCCTTAGAGTGTGGCGAATATGGCTGTCTAGTGTCTAAGGTAGCCGAACAGGTGCGTCTAAATATGACTATAACTATGAAAAGTATATTGAACAGGACTAAAAGGAACTGTTCGAATGATCACAGCTAAATTGTTCAAAAGGAAAGGACCAACTCACAAGAGTACACAGTGTTCACGTGTTACACGCGCGGCAGCGAGGGACCAGAAGATCTCCACAGGAAACCGAACGACGCGACTGAATGCAAGTTAATTTGTATTGTATTGCATTGTACATATTGTAAATAACATGGTCGTCGTGGTTTACAACAAGATGACTTCGTCTCATGATTGCAAACGGCCTGTATAATTGGATTGGGCAAACAAAAATCCACGCATTAGTAGGCCTACCTGGCCTAAATATAGGCATATATGTCACTATTAAAAGTAGCTGCAACCTAATTGGTATAGTTTATTGGCAGACAGTTTGTCAGTAGGCGTTCTGTTATTCTCGTGGTCACTCTAAACGCTTACTGTGTAAAAATGATAGCACACAAAGCTACGGAGACTCGTCTAGGTTTAGCATATAAAATTTGCATGAAAATTATAATTTTCCGAGACTCTCATGAAATAATAATGCTTTGAAGACTGCTTTCTATGCATGAGATGAACTGTAGAGTTTGAAACTAAATTAAATCAGATTAGTAATGATTACAGCAGATTAACAGGCCAACTTACTTCGTGGATCATCTATGCAGCTGTATGTAATGCGTTCAAAGTCATTGTTGAACGAGGAGCCCAAGTACCCACAAGGGATCTTTTCCTTGAGGACTCCAACTGTACAACTTTGTTTGTTATCTCATCTACGTTGGACATCCGTTCTATGGTTTGCATTCGCAATACGAGTACAGTCGTTATCTTTGATACAGCATTTCTTCCGAAGGCAATTGGAATCTCCAAGGACAACGGATGTTATCTGGATGATCTTCATCTCTGGACATCTAAGACTGAGTTGAGATCCGACGCAACACTGCGCTCTTTCTGTTGCAACGAAACGACGAAAACACATAAAGACATACATAAATAATACAGGCATAAATATTCGCATAATTGTTGATATTTGTAATTATGATGACGGTGCGGCTGATGATGTTCACGATCCCGACGAGTAACTAAGTTTATATCACACAAAACGCGGCTCCTTGTTTTGCAGTTTGTACCCTCTCTAAAGCCTCTCTGATAGCATTCAAACCGGACGAAGGACTTATATGCAGCCTCATCTTTTTTCCGATGCTTATCTCCTGTATTTACTCTCTACACAGGTTTTCCACACTAATAGTGTTAGTATCGAAAGAGCGACACAAGGTTAGAATGACATGACAAAAGAGTGACAAATTGGTTAATATCATACTCTGTTTGTTTTGGGAATACACAAGAGGAGTTGTATATTCGTAGCCAGAAATTACTGACTACTCACTTTGTTTATCAATGATTAAGTGAGTTTGTTCTATATGCAAGAGAGAGTTTGTTTGAAGTGTTTGTGGGCTGTGTTTATTTAGCGGTTCATTACGAACAACATCTGAGGACTGGGTGAGAATTACAGCCATAATTTGCATCGGGGTTCCGTACTCTGATGTTAGCTTGAAAGGGACGCCGATGTCGGGGTGAACAGGAGATGGCTAAAAGTGAGTTAGCGAAATGAGGCAATGAGGCCTAGGCTCAGTTTATGATAATTGTGCAAATTGACCAGTCAATGTTTTGCTAAAGATCTTGACCAGTGAAGTTGAGCAACTCTGTGATTCTAGACAGTTTTTTTTAATAAACAAGTAATAAAAATAATGCAAGCCAAGTTTATTTACAGCTCTTTATAAATGCCAAAAAATTTAATTAAGTACCGAACGCCTGAGACCCGGGAAAGAACAGCATCGTTTTAAAAGTGATATTTGAGCGCCTCTGAGTAGGTTCCAGGGAGGGGCGCTATATAAATTATCGGAATGAATAAATGAATGAATTTGATCGAAACGTGCATTGTCATGCAGAATTTTTCGTTTATGTGTGCTATTAATATGGAGCTATGATTTCAATTCAATTTAAGATTTTTTGTTGACACCAAGCATCAAATTCTTCACAGCAAAAATTCGAGCAATACATATTTACTTCAGTCCAATTATCAGTTAGGCCTATATATACAGCAACGTTGTCTACCACAAGACAGCCAGTTTCCTAGTGTCAAAGGGTTATCCCTACAGGAGCAATAGTGTTCCGCTGCCAAGGAGCCCATTTTTCCTTAATTTTCTAAGTAGGTAGAACAGATGATCGAGTAACAGCTAGGAATCGATGCTTATCTATAAGAACGAAACCTTCTAACCGATCGATTCCTAAACATCAACGTCATCTATAGGTTGAAGATATGACAAGAATACCCCTCCCAGAATAGTGATCTGGCACCGAAACTAACGCACCAACCTGACTGTTGCGGACTTCAATTTATGTAGCATCTTTGTAATACTTTATTTATTTATTTATTTATACTGTATATTTAAAAAGGTTTTACCTCCCATTCACGATGGAACCTAAACTGAAAATATGACTTATGAAAATTTGCCAAGTGCCAACGTTGCCCATTAAAACGATTAACGGCGGTAAAAAATCTCACCCGACGAATTCATTGAGAAATTTACTGAGTCAACTTCGCTGCAGAAAAACATGCATGCCTATACTTTTCAGTACTCACCGCTTAATACTTTGCCTCGGTAGCAGACGACAATGGCAACCACCTGTAAGACTGACCAGTGGCGACATCTGAGAGATAATTCCTTCATAATCCGCGGAGTAGGTATACCAGCCCTACAAAGTTTCAGTTTCAACCAGTCTGTTGAACACAAGTAATAGCAGTAGATATTACAGTCACTCAAAGAATGCATTAGAAGCATTCAAAGGTGAGACCAGAAGGCACAACAGTCCCGTTAACCCTGGGTCACCTAAACGTAATTATATGACATAGGTCTATGCAGTTATTCTTAACGTATCTATTCAGTAGTCAACGGCTCCATCTGGCTTCAAGCAATGTTATGGGCGTTTATATGAAGCCCTGTTTAAAGATTCTCTGTAAACGAGAATTTTCTGTTAAAGCCATTGCGACGTGTTTAAGTTCAAAATCAACGAACGATCCGGTCCTTCCAAACAAAACATCAACTGAACAAACCAGTTCTAAGCGATGTTTCTTTGTCAGCTTAGCAATTTAGTGTTCTTTACTTCTAACCTGTGTTCAATTCGAGTTGTAAGTTCAAAGTTCTATTTTATACAAAGTAGGCCTATGCCTGAATGCATTATATTATTAGATTCGAAAAACAAACAGTCTTTATTCTCAACCAATTCCATAAATTTCCTTACACCTCTGAGCTTATAAATATTTTGTCAATCATACTTCTCAATCGACTCCTTAAATTCTCCGATAGAATACTACAGCATGCATTCTACAATAGACTTTAAATGCTACCAATGTACAAACTGCAGTATGCGCCATGATTCAGAAACCAAAGTAGGCCTAATACTGCACATCGTGCCTTCTTTATTTCAACGTATACACAATATAAAGTAAGAGACCCAATGAACTGTCTCACCTGACAGCGGATCGGTGTTTTGCTGCTACGCAAACTCGGTTCCAGGAGGTAAGTAGACCTGACCTCAAACACTTCTGACACAGTTACACGCAAAGTAGGAATAACTCACAGACGAACATTCACACTGGCAAATTTGCCACCAGTATTGTTATTGCGAGTCGAAAAATTCGTCAATAATTAGGCCTACCGATTTAATTAACTACAAATGTCAAATCCAAATTCAGTTTCAATGTTACGGAAAGACTTAGTAGACGCATTTAAGCTATTAATAGACCCCATAAAACTTTTGTGCTACGATACAATATATATATATATATATATATATATATAATTCTATATATAATTATATGTATATAGATTATATATATATTATGTGCTCTGCGTTGGTATATTACGCATTGATAAATGCATAGAATTGCTCGCATTTAAGGATTCTGTCATATAATCTGTCATAAATGTTTTATCTGATTATATGTACTTAGGCATGCTGTTTATACATACCGTAATGGGTTTGTATACAAGGCAGAAATATAGAATTATCTTTCCCATGTATCCGCATATCTAATTTTTATCACGCTACACAAGGACGTCTTTCTAAAAAGTGATACCACAAAAAGCGTATTGTGACGATGTGAAGTCGTCTTGTTATACGAGACGTCTACGAGAATAACTCAAGAGCAGAACCGGCTGCAGGGTCCCCGAACCCCACGATCGGGAGGGGGCCTCAAATTTGTAGGGAGCCATCAAATTTAGCTGTCCAATTTGCCTATCTGTGACTGTTTGCCTCTGAAACTCACGCACCTGATTATATATTTTAAGTTACATCATTGAATGATTGAAAAGAGGAAGACGATAATAAGGGTCGTTGCTGTCATTATTATCAGTATAATTATTTTAACATAATATTATGATCACTGTGAAGTTAGACTGAGTTTGTCAATTTAAGTGAAATGCCAGATTGAATGAAAATAAAGTGGATAACACTATTCAATATTTTCTTCGTCACCTGCACGATGGACAATTTTGACTAAGAATGTAGGCTACCAATCTCACTGAAGATCAGACACCAGCATTGAATCTGCTATTACAAGTGCACGGGAAATTGCAGAAGATTTGGAGGTGAACACCATTTCCGTGTAGAAAAGTTCATTTCAACTACAAATGTGCAGACCAAATGGATAAATTAACACCCGACCAACGATTTAAAACAGATTGCTTTCTGAAAACTTCTGGATCAGGCGCTGGTGTCAGTTGAGTCACTATTCCAGCAGATCAAGAGTTGGAACAGCATTTCGGGTTTTTCTATCGTTCCGACACACTCATCAAAATGCACGACACAGACCATCTGCAAAAATATTGTGTTTACATCTACGAAAAGATGGGAGACGTAGAGGCAAATGAACTTCTAATGGAGCTTTCACGTTTTGCTGATATCATTCTTGGAGACAGTTAACTGACAACAGCGAGAGACTTTCTAAAGTATCTTTTTGTGAATGAACTTCCTGACTTTTACCAAAACGAACAAATTCTTGACAAAACTGACAAATAAGTTCAGTACGCAAACCTAGCACCAGAAAACTGCAAAATGTTCAAAGTTACTGAGCAAATTCTGCATTTAGATTAAAAGATTCGTCGAAATGGCGCAAAATTTACTGTCGATCAGTGGACCGACATGAACGATAACATGCGCAGATTGTGGATCGATGCGAACTGCATCTGCAACGCTGACGATAGTCTCGATAGAGACATATTCTTAATAGGAGGACATGTTCTCCATTTGCCCCGCAAACATAGCCCAAATGAACGTCCGCATCTATAATATAGATATTATTATATTATAATTATTAAAATATATTAATATATTATTATTATTATTACAAATATTATTAATACAAATATTATTTGTTGCATACAGTTATTTAAGTAAGACTGCGCTTCATACAACACATCACACAGCAGATAGATTGGATCTAAATAAAGTGCCTTGCTGGACGTGGACGTATCAAAGCAACCCATGCCGTAGCACATGAAGCCCTGAACAATCACCAAAGTAGTCTGATCTAGTTTCGAGTCTTCACTGGAGGGAAGGGTAGTGTCAAATGCGGATAAGAGGAGAATGAATGGTGCAAAGGAAATCACTTTTACAGACTTACTTAAACCGGTTGCATTGTTTTCCAAGTCACTTTTAGTGCATTGACGCTGTTCAGAAGTTAATGAAGACCTCAAATGAAAAAAATTTGAAATTCAAGTTACAGTTTAACTGCTGAAATTTACTGTAATTGTTCATATACAATCGATTCTTCGTGATTTCTTCCATGGTCCAATTGCTCGTATTCGTTGTCACATTGGATTCGTCTTGGAGCCACTGCCTCTATTTCGCAGTAATCGTTCCCCAGGGTTTCGAAATTCTTTGCGTCATAATTCAAGGATTTCTCGATCTCTGTGTAAGTGTCGTTGTTGCGGATGGTAAACGATGATCGAGCGCTTTCATTTAGACTGGTTTCCTGCAGAGCTTTGTTGATATGAGCGGCTTCCTTTCTTCCATTTAAAATATCGGACATTTTGACTGCATCTTGTCGCCTCTTTTTTCTTAAACATAAATGCGATACTTATTTTTGCAATTTTCTTATTAATGCTGGAATTTACTATATATTGCTTTATTATTTTTAATTCTTTTAGGACTTATCCGCAGTAAATGCTGAAATACATAGTGAAGAAAGTAACAACAGAAATAAAATAATTATGGAGTCACAGAAGGCTCTTTGCGGTCTTGGCGGATCAGCCATTGACCACAAAGTACCAGATCAGTTTAAAATCCTATGTAACCAATTTATAACGTAGTCTCCAAATCGACATCGATTTGTTCTTACCTCCGACACATGACGACAACAAATGCAACTACTGCTAGCAGAATGATGAGACCCGTGATCACCATGACAACTGGTAGAGCCTCTGTAAAACACATAACATAACTTATAATCACTAATTTTAATTATTAATTAGAAACGTCTATATCTCCGGTGTTTAATGCAAAGGATATCAACCTATGGTGCACCAAAGTTCAACCACAATGAAGTCAATACTCATGAAAGTAAAGCTGAAGAAGGAGAAGGTGGTGGAGGAGGAGGAGAAGGAGGAGGAGGAGAAGTAATAAAGTGAATGCCCATGATGGATACTTCGCCGGGACAGAGAGACAGGCTACGTTGGATAAGAACAAGAAGAATAGAGGAAGAAGAGAAAAGGCTGCACGGACATCAAACAGAGCCAGAGGTGTAGCTTGTGCCCTATCCATGGCACCATATAAATCCGAGAGTATATAGCAAAAGGGACTCGGTGGATTTTTCAAAAACCTTACTGATTCACCGGGAGCAAGTTATTGGAATCTACATGCAGTGTTATTGACGGGGTACAATTTTCTCAATGATTTTAGATATAAATGTTACATTGGATATCGACCGGTAGTTGACTATGTCGCTTGGATTAAGTCCCTCACGATTCAAGGCAGGAAGAAGTATGAAGCACCTTTGGGAAACTGGCAGAACACCCTCTTCCAGCGAGGGGTTGCATAGGAGCGTGAGGAATGGAAGAAGATCCTCCACAAATTCCTGCACAAGGAAGGTTGGTATTCAATCTTATTCTCGTAACGTCGTGAAATAAATCGGAGAAAGTAGGCCTAACCTTAGAAGGGGAAAGACCTATGGTCCACACCAAAAGGGTGAAAAAATATGTTTATTCAATGAGAGGTAGTACAAAGTGGGAGAAAACTTTATGAGAAAATGCTTCTTCGATGAGAGATAAAGTCTAAACCGGTTCCAGAGGTTTTCACCTCCGGACGTTTCACCTCCGGGGGAATCACCTCTAAGGGCTTTCACCTATTGGGGCTTTCACCTATAGGGGTATTCACCTATACATGTAAAATGAAAGCTGTCGAAGTAGTTTTTTTTTTCCACGACGTGGAAAACTAAAATATAAAACATAAAAAGTATTTGATTATCGTGCCATAAAGTAGACATAGCGAGGCCTAATTAAGTTGATTTCTGATAGTGTCATCTTATCAAATTGTTTTGTCCACGACGCAGAAAACTAAACATAGACAACATTAAGTATGAGAAAGATGGACGATTGCTTTCAAATAGTTAAGTCAAAAATTCAGTGCTTCCGTAACCATTATCATCTGCCGTTAATTACAGCCACTCACGTGTCTTTTTATATGAGACAATTTATTACGCGTAATACAGTGTTTTCGAGTAAACGGGATATGTTACAGTCAGTGACACGCTTTATCATCTGCCGTTAATTACAGTAAGTTAAGTGTTTTATGATCTCATTACATTTGTTACGCGCTGAAGGTTAATTAACAAATAAATACTAGAGTGTGTTACTGTGGGGGTGAATAACCATAGAGGTTAAAGCCCCTATAGATGAAAGCCTTAGAGGTGAATCGACTGGAAATGAATGGTCCGTAGGTGAAACCCCTGGAGGTGATTCGTCCGGAGGTGAAACGTTCGGATGCGAAAGCCCCTGATACCCCTAAACCAGTGGTGGCCAACCTTTTGTAAATGATGTGCCACAAAATATCAATCTAACCGCCCGCGTGCCACTACATACAAGGCAAGAAGCTTCATGACCTGTTCCGATGTCAAAATAGGCGCTTGTTCAAACGACAGATTTAAACAACGACGTCACGCATTGCTTTCCATAAATTAAAGAAAAGTAATTCACACTGTAATTGTAATTGAAAAACAAAACAGCGCTCTGAAGCTAATTAACATTGAAGTTTAAAGTCGAGGTCACAGTCTTTTGCAAAAATTGAAAAAACCGCCTTCAGCAATACCTCGCCATCAGAATAAGGCTTTTCTTTCGTGCCTGTAACAAACTTAGCTCGTATGAAGTGTTGAACATTGATTTCAATTCATCACTTTTTTCTTACAAAATATGACTGTTGTGCCAACAAAGATGGGTTGTACTTGTTTTCTTTTTGAGAAAATCAGTCCTGAGAGCTGATCCAGGTGGGTATTTTTCATGAAAGTCCCCATGTAGCTGGTTGAAGTGACTTTCAATGTTGAATTTTTTACATACCGCAACTGTTGCATTACACAGCAGGCTTGGATGACTTTCCCAAAGTAAAAATGCTGTTCTTCCCATTTCACGCTAGACTCTCGCAAGGCAATGTCATCATACGTTCTCTTCGAAGTACTAGCTGTTTTGTTAGTAGCCATCCTAAAGACGTACCCAATACAAATAATATAGGCCTATTTCAGAAGATCATGCAGTTTGTGTCTTTGTTTGATCCTACGATGCTACGATGGGAAGAAGCTCGACTTGCAGCATAGCAGAAATATGATGTGGATAAAGTGGTCTTTGCCTGCCTGCTGACTGATGGCCCAGTGATGGGCCTGCCGTTGCCCTCTTCGAGCTCCTGTGGTGCGTCCGTCTGCCGATTAACACAGCCCTTGGTCGCTGCAGATACGGAGCTACAGAGTCGCCTAAAATTCTACATGTATATACTGTAGATAAAGTGTTAAACTAAAACACCAGCATAATTTTTTTAATAAAATTCCAAGGTCTTGCGCGTGCCACTAATCATAGGCTGGCGTGCCACAAGTGGCACGCGTGCCGCAGGTTGGCCACCACTGCCCTAAACCGTTGTCGTGATACCTACAAACAAGAACGAACTGTGTGGAAATGTTTTGTCTACCTTCTGCGGAAGACCACCAAATACTCCCGCGTGATTTGGGTTCATCAGTGGCTGGTCCTGGATCACTTTCGTCGTCTGCTTCTGTATTGATGTAAAGATTCGCGGTTGTTCCATCAGTTGATGGCAATGTATCTGAGTAAATATAGAAATCGTCATTTCAATAAAAGAAGAAGTAATCACCTCATTTTGTGAAGTCTTGAGTAGGTTTCTTGCAGGGGCGCTATATAAATTCTCATAATGAATAAATGAATCATTTTAAAGTCCAAGCAAACATGAAGGCAAGCCCCCAGTTGTTACAAGATCTGCTACTTATAGTCTATCGATGGATATTATTCTCGTCGTTACCGAGATCGTCATCCACTATGATCCAAATCATTATCGTCGTCGTCTAGGAGCAAATTCAGTCTATATGCTGTGGAAGACAGGTTAAGTTGTCTTGTAAGGCGCCCTTGTAACGGCATGGCCGTGTTACGGCGCCATAGAAATTGTCGTAATTATTATTATTATTATTATTATTAAGTTATTCGAGGATGTTTCATTTTCCCACCAAACACACCCGCTGGGGTGTGTTAGTCATCATGGCTAAGGTTACTGACTGGTTCTATGGGAATCTATGCAAATAAATTGTCCCTTAATCTAAATAAAACTAATTACATTTTATTTTGCTCTCATCGAAAAAAGGTGCCATCAATAATAAACCAACTGGTTAGTAATGGAATCTCTATCCCTCGTGTAACTTCCGTTAAGTTTTTGGGTACCTATCTTGATCAATACCTAACTTGGAATAAACATATAAAACTTGCCTCTCAAAAAGGAGCAAAAAACATTGGCATTATGGCTAGGATAGCTTATCTGTTACCTAATCAAACACGTCTTAATCTATATTACTCTCTTATCCATCCGTACCTTACATACTCTAACATGGTCTGGGCCTCGACATATTCTACAAGGCTAACGAGATTAAGTTACAAAGAAGAGCCATGCGAGTAATTGCTGGCACGCGGCACTCTATGCCTACCGATGCAATATTTAAATTGTACCGTGTCCTTAGTATTGAACAGATTAGAATTTTTCAAACTAGCGAATTCATGTTTAAATATTTCCATAATCAATTACCGAGGGTCTTCAATAACTATTTCACTACTATGTATATCCTAAACCCCTACCCTGTACGTTCTGCTGCAAATGTTAGAGTAGCTTTTGCTAGGACTAATTCTCGGATGTTTTCTATATATATAAAATCCGTTGGCCCCCGCACATGGAATGACATACCTCTCACCATACGTAACTTAACTAATAAAAAAATTATATCTCTGTTCAAAATTAGACTACGGTCTCACCTTATCACCTAGTGCTCATTAAATTTATTAGTCTTAGTTAATTAGTAAAGAAGTACTATGTTATATCTCATACTTGTGTTTCAATTGCTCTGCCAAAAAATTGCCTTTGTTACAGGTGGCCCATTAGCGGGACCTAGGTCCTTTAGGGTCGTAGTCCTTTTGATTCCCTTGTTGCTTGTCTGTTTTTTCTCTTTTGTACTTGCTTTTCGTTGTTTTATACTTGGGTTCAATAAAATTTATGGTGTTATGGTTATGGTCATGGTTATATGTTTTTAAGAGCAAAGACTTGCCGGAATTGTTCTCATATGTCGTTGATCCTGGATCACTTGTGACGTGTGCTTCCTTATTGTTGTTAAGACTTGTGAGTGTTACATCAGTTGATGTCAAGTAATCTGAAAAATATAGAAATCGTCATTTCACTAGATCGCAGACAATATCAACCCATTGTTTAGGGTCTGAATTCGTTTTGAAGCACAGGCAAATATGACTTTAAGTCCCAAAGCAGCAGTTGATTTTTGTTGTGCATTGCTGAATATCAATCGCGTCGCTATAATTACAGTATCATCAACGTCGTTATCATCACTACCACCACCGCCATCATCACTACCACCATCATCACCACCACCACCACCACCGATGTTCCAGTTAAATTAGTCTAATTTGGAAATTACACATGAGTTAAGCTGTAGATGACATTTTACTTTACGGAGTTTACGCCAACTAACTTTGTGGATCATCTATGCAGATGTATGTGTTGCGTTCAAAGTCATTGTTGGACCACGCGCCACTGAATCCGCAAGGGATCTTTTCTTTGAGAACTCCAACTGTACAACTTTGTTTATTATCACATCTGCGTTGGACATCCGTTATATGGTTTGCATTCGCATTACGAGTACAGTCGTTATCTCTAATACAGCATGAGGACTTATAGCATTTGGAATCTCCAAGGACTACGGATGTTATCTGGATGACCTTCATCTCTGGACATCTTAAACTGAGTCGAGATCCAACACAACCCTGCGCTCTTTCTGTTCCAAAACACAGAACATTAAGTTACTTCATGTAAGTATTAGTATATTAGCTGCTGCTCATGATGATATTGATGATGCTGCTGACTATGATGACGAAATTGATGATATTGATGATGATAATAATAATGAGACTGTTGATGATGATGTTGGTCCTGAAAATGATTTTGATGAAACTGATTATGATGATAATGGCGATGATTTTAATGAGGCTGAAAATGATGATGTGCTGATTGATTAAACTTGCAATGATGGTGATGATGGTGGTGGTGATGATGATGATAAAATTGACGACGATAATGATTATGATTATGATGAACTTGATTATGATGATTATGAAACTGATGGTGAATTGGTGATGACAATGATGCTGATGATGATGATGACGATTAAAATAAACTGTGTTTGAAGGATTTAGGCATATCAGTGACGGTCATCCAGGCTGATAATATTTTTATATGGCTATATGATATAGTGCGTCTGGGAGGAAGTGAAAGGAGAAAGATATGAACAGCTATATCGTCATCGTTGAGGTGATGATAAACAGAGGATGAGGAAATGTGTTTGCTGACGGGGGAAAGTGGGGAGTTGTAAAAAATGTACAGCAGAGGGCCGAGAACAGAACCTTGAGGAACTCCGCACGTGAGGGTGTGCAGATTGTGTGAGTGACCAGGGCATTGACAGTGAAAGAGCGTGAGAAAAGGTAAGACTTGATCCACTACAGGGCAGTACCAGAGATTCCAAATACAGAGGAAAGGCGTTTGATAAGGATAGCATGGTCTATTGTATCGAAGACGGCAGAGATGTCTAAGAGGCACACACAAGAAACTTGTTGATGGCCTTTCACCATGACAAGTTTGTTGTGTAGCTAGGCAAGGACTGTTTCAGTAGAGTGATTTTTGGTTTACGCAGATTGATTTGGGTTTTAGGAGATTGCTTGAGGTGAGATAATAGCCGTTGAGACGAGATAGGACAACCCGTTCCGAGAGTTTCGATAAGAAAGAGAGATTTGAAATTGGACGGTAGTTGGAGAGTGGAGAGTAGTTCTTTGTCTAGGAATGGTTTTCTGAGAAGTGGTTTGAAAAATTAGTCTCTGAAAAGCATGGGAAAAGTACAAGTCTATAGGAAGAAGTTGGTTATTGTAGGAACGAGAATAGTTCCACAGTCTTAAGATTCTTGAACGATGGTAGTTATTTCTGCTTCAGTAGCAGGTTCAAACAGGACAAAAGATGCAGTAGGTGCCAACGTTTTGTCATCGTGGCCGATTGAGAGGGGGGAAGTCAGTTTGCGAGGAAGTTAATTTTGATATGAGAGTCTGTAATGAGAGACGGAGGGTGGAAACTTTGCCAGTGAAGAAGGATGCAAAATAGTCGGCATTGGATGCATTGGGATAGAGTTTAAATGGGGATGAGAGGAGCCACGGTGAAGAAGACTATTTTACAGTTTTCCAAAGATTTAGAGGGGTGGAGGAATTTGAGTCAACAAGAGATAATATAGGTAATGTGTTTTTTCTGAAAGAAGTTTACCTGTGGTATCTATTTGTCAAGGTTTTATTTGTTAAGTTTGTGAGAGAGGTCGCATGAACGTCATTGAACGTCTGTATGCTTGTTCCAGGCGACGGCGCGATGATTTGAGAGCTTGAGGAAAGGATTATTAAACCCTGGATTAATTGCGTCAGTTTTAGGTTTCGCGATGACTGGAGCGTGTTTGTTGAGGAGTTCTGACATAGTGGAATTGTATGTAGACAGGATATCATTGTGGTCTGTTGAGGCATTGAGAAGAAGGAAGAAGGATTCAAGGTCGAGTCTGAAAGATCAAAGTCGATGGAGCTAATACGACGGAATGAGCGTAGCTTGGGTGGTGGTGAGGGTGAAGAGTTGGCTCGATCTGAGTTTAGTGAATATGAGATAATGATCAGAGGGTGGGTTGAGTTCGCAGCTGAGGTAAGGTGAGAGACCGGATGAGACAGAAGTAATGACTAAGTAAAGAGTGTGGCGATATCTCTAGTCTAATGATAGTTGTGTTTCACTCCGGCGCCCCATAAGTTTCTATTTGGAGAAGTTAAGTTGGTGTTTAAACAACTGTTACGAATTCTTTCAATTCTTACACGATTGCTTTTTGTTTTGTATTTCACTTTGCATGGATTAGTCAATAAAAAAATGAGTGTTAATTAAAAGCATGTCTTAGAATCAGTTCTTATTGATCCTGCTGTAAGACAGGAATATCTACGTAGGTTATCAAATTTCCTTCAAGAGTTGATAGAGCGTAGCAGTACTAAAAGACATTGACTCGGAAAGGTCGGAGGGTTTCGACCCCCGGGTCTAGAGAAAGTTCCTCGTCCTGTGGCATCTGACTTTTAAAAAAACGAATCAGAAGAGTGACTACACTTCGACCAACAACGACTACAACACTGTTGGTGGTACCAACATGAACCCTGGTGCGTTGTTGGGGAATTACGGACAACACTCCCGTTATCCTGGTCGACCCATTTCCAGAATAAAGTATAGGGCAAATAATGAGGCACTCTTTCACATGGTTACCTAAGGTGACATGGCGCCCATTCACAACACGAGAAGTGGTGGTGAAGGATCTCACCCGATGAATTGAGAAATGAGCAAATAGCTAAAGAAAAGAGTATATACATACCTACTAATTTTAATAGTGTACGTACCGCTAGATACTTTTCCTTGGAAGCAGACGACAATGGTAACCACCTGTAGGACTGACCAGTAGCGACATCTGAACGATAACGCCATTATCACTTCCAGAGCAGATAGCAACTCTCTATATGTAAATAACTAAAATATATTCACTTATTCCGTATTCAGTGTCCTCATCTGGATTCTCATTACGTCGTCCAAGTATGCCTAATGTAACTGGACGTTTTCAGGTAAAGCCTGTGCGACGTGTTCAATTTCAAATCAACGAACGACCTATAGAGTAAAATCTCATCTAGAAATTCGTAAATAAACCAGTCCCAAACAGTGTTTCTGCGTCACGTTTGTTAGGCCTGTTCTCTGTTTTTAAAGCTGTTAACTATTCAGTCTTCAATCCTGACGTACCAGGTATTTAATTAGACCAATTTCAAAGTCAATATTATTATCAATCCACTCAATCGACTTTTCAATGAACTCTTTAAAATCTAAAAGCATCCTATGGCATTCATTCTGACTATATGATTCTTTCAATCTACTATATAAAAGCTTTCAAATTATTAGACATACAACATTTGATATACATGATTCAAAAATCAGGGTCATTCTTCACATCGTCGCTTTCTCATTTCTACGACGGTCCCTATGCGACGAATATCCCAGTCTCACGAGACGCTCAATAGACCCTTGTTCCGCTGTTACAAAACTCGACTCCAAGAAGTAAATGACCCTGAAAATAATGCAGTAAGAATTAAAAAAACGAATATTATTCGAAATATGCGACATGTATTGTTACCACGAATTGAAGATAATTATCTTTTTAATGAATTAGCTAAGCTTGAAGTCCAACTTCTGTTTAAATGCTACGAAAATGCATTTAAGCGATTAATAGATCCCATAAATATACTTGCGGCACGATGTATTATATATAATTATAATACATTTGATATGCGTAAGTATATTACATTTGAAGTAGGGCTTATATGTATAGAATTGCTTGTATATAAGTATTCTGCTATATACATATATAACAGTTTTATGTAATTATATATATACTTGCGCACTTTGCATATATATATATATATAATGGATACATTATGAAGCGGATATACCGTATTATCTGTCCCATGCACCTGCATATCTAATGTTTATTGATGGAAAAGTGAAACAACCCAAACGCGTATACAGACGTTTATGCATGAATATAATTCTGCATGAGTCTAATCTAATCATTTCTATAGCGCCGTTTATATGCATACTTTCAAACAACTTTACATAAAACCATTCATCCATGCATAAGCTGTCTAACCTTATAACTGGATCCAATACTAAACTTCTACATGAATACATACAAAGAGACCTAATCCACGGATGCCAGTTTCACGTCCATAAAGTCACATAAAGAAATAACCTTCAACTTCTGCACCACTGTACTGCCTCCCGGTCTGACTTCCAGATTCTGGCCTGGCACGGAAACTGACCTCAACAGCCATCCAGCATGGCTTTTGCGGACTTGACTTGATATAGCGCCGGTGTTTAAGCTGGTCTCCATAATGTATCTGTTTTGTGGCGCTGCGACCTCAGTAGATTTACATTTACATGAGGAGATACTTCATAGTTAAGCAAATATTGGCTTGGATAAATAATAATCGGTCAGTCTCAAGGTCGCATTGTAAATTACGAAGGTAAACATCCGGGTCTGAAAACACTAACTTATTATCATGGGCAATTAGTAGTCTTTGTAGCCGCCGCCATCACTAAGCCCTCAAGTCGAAACCAGTCGCTAAGCTAACGAATGCTTGCAACTTTTTCACTGTATATGTTGCTGATTGTTTTAGTAGCGGTGTCAGTGTTTCGATTTTACGCATCAGCAGCCGGACATAAGCAACACTTGCTTATGAGGTAGGTCTTACGAGTAACACAGTGCAACTGACTAACAGTCTAACAATCAGTCGATGTAAGATCATCATGCAGTGCTTTACTTACTTCTTGTCCGCCTCGTTGCATGACGTCAGGCAATCGTGACAATTATAAATTGCACTTCAATAAAACCAACAGCAGCGAAAACGCGGGAGATGTTGGTTAAGAGAAAACGTTTCAAAGGCCCCATTATCCCAACATTAATTCCAGAAGCAGAAAGAGTTGATACAATGCGAGTTCTGGGTGTGACACTACGGTCAGACTTAAAGGTTAACTCCCATTTGGATGAAGTCCTTGCAACCTGCGCCTCCTCCTTATATGCTCTCAGAATACTTCAGCCTAATGGGCTCCTTCCTACCGCTCTACATGACGTAGCAACTATAGCGCATCTGATGTACGCATCCTCTGCAAGATGTGTATTATACTGGTTAAAGTTCACCGACAAAAGCGCCCCGACAAATGCGCCCGACAAATGCGCCCAATAAATGCGCCCGACAAAAGCGCCCCGACAAATGTGCCGGAGAAAAGCGCCCTGACAAATGCGCCCGCCTCTGCCTGTTGAATGTGACGTAAAATGAGACACAACGAAAGCTGCACAGTGCACGCTATTTTAATAAATACATCTAAATAAGGAACTAGATAGTAACTAATGAAACATTCTAAGACAGAAAGTATGCTGCTTGGCTGACAGTTACACAGTTACAGGTTTTATCTTTTGAAAGACGATTGTCATAAGTACCTTTAACTTGTCAGACACTTTAAACCGACCAAATTTGTAAATTTGCGCAGTACTCTGGGGATAGCCGAGGATTGGAACACTCCCATAACTGCTGGAAACCACATGCAACTGACGAGTTAACTGAACTGAACTATTTTTTCTTAGTGGATTTCTCGTTCCCCTGCCGAAAGTCTGGGCTCATTTGTCAGTTATTTTGTGGCGCTACTGTCGGGGCGCATATGTCGGGGTTTTTATGTGCTTTTTGACGCATTCGCAGGGCGCATTTGTCGGGACGCTTTTGTCGGGGCACTTTTGACTGGTCTCCATGGATAAGGACAGGATCGAGAGCCTAATACGGCGGATGAAGCGTAGTGGTTTCCTCCCTCCAAATTCTTGCAATGCTAGTCTTATGGCTGACACAGCAGATGACCATCTTTTCACAGCAATACGGTCGAATGCAAATCCCGTACTCCGATGCCTGCTACAGTGTGCTTCCTCCGAGACAAAATAGTCACTACCTACGAACCAGACCACGTAACTTCACTCTACCGCCCAAAGAGGATCGAAACTTTATTTCACGGGTTCTTTATAATTCCATATTATGAAATTTTTATAAGTATCTGCTTCTCCCATAGTACCTCAGTAGGAAAGAGACCGGATTTCTCCTTGTTAATGACATTAGATGTTTACTACCTGTAACAAATTCCTCCTGTGACAGCATGGTTTCATGTTTAATCTAATATTGATTGATTGATTGAGCAAGCGTTGTAAGCACTCTAGGCATCGTAAACTAAAACTGGTTTCGTTACTCTTAGTTTGTACGCTTATCCAGTTACTCTTTGTGAACGGTTTGCCTTGTTATACTGTTGATCCAGTGTTTCCCATGGCCACCCAAGGATGCCGTGAACCTGTTCTAGGGGCGCCGTGGCTGGATGACAGAATGGGTTAAAACTGTGGAAAACCACTGAATATCACTTGTTTGCTTCAGTCATTCCTCTCTAGCTGTGCCAACTGTATCGTCCTTGGGTCCACATGTTCCGCATGGTCTCCGATTCCCTTTTGCCTTCCTCAAGGTTCTGCGCTCTCCCAAGGCCAGATTAAGACTTCTGGGACCCTAAGCCAAGTGCCAGATTAATACATCCTAACCTCTAACTCCAAAGCAAAGCCAATTATCAAAGTACGGGTATCTGACCACAAAGTTCTAAAGTACCATACCTGTAGCCTACATGATAAGCTGTTTTTTTTAATGAAATATAGGCCTGTACAAACTGTGAGTGTGATTCTGTGACTAGGGTCAGTATTCAATAAGTAAGCCTAAGTAGTAACTAAAACTTACTAGCACTGAAAAACGTTTCAGGGAAAAGCGCTAAATTATTTAAAATTATACAAAATTTGGAATTTGCTACAACAATTTAAATTAATTTCTTCGGACTTGGAGGCTCTCAAAAACGTTGTGGAACTTGTGGGGCCCTAAACTGCGACTTAGTTGGCTTACGCCTTAATCCGGCACTGCACTCTCCCCTTTTCCATACATTTTGTACACTGCCGACCTGGGGCGGATTCTTCTTCCTATGGATGTTGCTGTTCATCAGTATGCAGACAACACCCAGGCCTTTGCTCACGGCCCGGCGTATGCAGCTCTTTCTGTGTTAGAGAGGATTGTGATGAGTATTCCTTATTACAATTTGCAATAAATCATCCTATTTAGTCGTAAAAACGGGTCAAGAGATCCAACGAATACATTCTTCTCTGTTCCTCTGATCTGATCTTCTGATAAGGTGTGAACTGGAAACTTATATAGCACTGTTATCGTAATAAGGCACCAGTTTATAAGCGTCTTGAAGTAAAACCGCAATCAACATCCTTTGGAATGAACCAGTGGCCGGAAGATAGCTGCTCCGTGGACATAGTGGCCAACCAGATATACAGCACTGGGATTGTTATGCGGTGGTTGGTTGTTCGAGCCTCCTCTTCCTTCTTCCTCCCTGAGATGGTCACTATGTAGGAACATTGAGTAAGTCCTTCACTCAAAATAACTCAGCGCCATCGATGTTGTGTCGCGTTGTGTCGCATGTGCTTCTCACCTTTGGAATATCAAATGCAGTTGTGCTGTAATGTATTGTATTGTATTGATCTGTTCGTGTCGTTAACATCTCTGATGCCATTGCACTAATTTCATCATTATCATTCCAGGACTCCTGCAATCTGTATTGTTCATCATTGTAATTAATATTGTGAAGGAACGCGTCCCATCGAATCCATTTCTCACTGTTTAAGGGGGAGAAGGTCTTGTAAATGTAAATCTCCGAAATTGCTCAGCGACGTACAAATGTCACGTTGATGGTGGTCATTGGATGGTTCGAGAGGCAAAACAGGCTTTGATAGCTTGAAAAGTTAGGGGTCTCTAGTCTCTACTCTCTAGGTAAAATATAAATCTAGTGTTCTGAATAGTAGTTTATTTCAGGCCATATAGAGCAAATTAAGGTGAATGGCCTGTAGGTCAAAGGTCGTCTGTCTAGTGACAGTAGAGGTCATTCTCTATCACAGTCTGACCCCCGTCGTCTTCTGGCGAAGGAGTTTTCGAGGCGGCCTCTGCCATTAGACGAGTGGGTGACTCTACAGCTGCTTCGTTAGCGTAGATATCTGCCATATCATTTGACGCCAAAGAGTAAATCTGGTCAGGAAAACCTTCGCCCTTGTTAACAAGGCCAATCACTCCAACCTGATCCGTTTTTAAGGCCGAAGATGTTGCTGTGGTTTTTGACGGCTTGTTGACTACAGCGTAGACATCGGGTCCTGTCGTGTGAGCGTCAATAGCTGCTTTGGTTTTATTCGTTGTTACTCGATCGCTTTGGCTTTTCTTCCAGACTGTTTCCTTCAGCTCCACCTCGCTGTAGACGGCTGGGTCTCCGTTTGTCTTCGGAAAGTCATCTTCATCAATCACAGTGTACAGAGACAGAGGATCGTTGTTTTTGTGTAGACTGGTTCCCTGAGTTTCATGTGCATGGATAGCGGATTCGTTTTGGCGATTGTCAACCTCTGTCATTGCGACTGGATCAGAGAGCTTCATCTGCGCACGTTTCTTTCTGGAACGCAAAATTATTTCTTAAAATGGTTGTAGTGATAGTTGGAATGTGTTAGTGGTTTTGGTTGCTGGAGTGGTGACATACATGGTTGAGTGGTGTTGGTGTAGTGATGGCAGTATTGCTGATGGTAGGCCGTGGTGGGGGTGATTTGAGTAAGTGGTGAGGTGATGATGCCGACTAGTTGTTGTGTAATGTATTATAATAATAACTTTTATAATATAAATATTTGTTACTGGATTAAATTACTTCATCCACTATCCTCTCATTCCTATTGTTTTAAATTTTACTCTTATTATTGTCCTTACTGCTGTCTATAGACACTGATAGTTTTGTAAGGTTAGTTCAAAACTAATTTAAACCATAGTTACACAGTTACAATGTTAGTCAGAGTCAGAGCCATTAATCCTCCCCCTCTCTCCCTTCCTCCATTACTCCCTCCAGATGACCAGAGCTTGTGCAAGGGAAATTCAGAGTAGTCACGGACATGCTTCCTTACAAAGATCGGACGGTCCATTGCGTGACTACTCTCCATCAGTCAGTCCAACATCATCATCATCATCATCATCGTCATCATCATCGTCATCAGCATCATCATCATCATCATAATCACCAATCATCATCATTGCTCTGCCAACCATTTCGGTCTTGGGCTCGTTTTGAAGTTGCGTGTAGCTAAAATTTCAGTGAGTGTAGATTCGCATCCACCGCCCGGCTCCAAAACTAGTAGTGCCCTTGCGCAGTTTTTTCTGCTACGGTGCTGGCGGATTAACCAGTGACCTCGAAGTAACAAGTATGGGTGTATCATTTTAAAACCCTTTGCCACCAATTTAAAACGGAAATTTGTTCTTACCTCCGATACATGACGACAACTAGAACGACTATTGCTAGCAGAATGATGAGGCAGATGACAACCAATATAAGAGTTATCGCCTCTGAAAGACACATAGCATTACTAATTATTACTATAATTTATTATGACTATAAATTATTATTTATTATGATTATTTACTATGACTAGAAATTATTATTATTCACTATGATTTGAAATTAATATTATTATTTATTGTGTTTAAAAACCTCCATAGCTCCGGTTGCTAATGCACAAGGCATCAATCGATGGTGCATCAAAAGTCAAACACAATGAAGTCAATACCAATTAAAATTATTCCACCGGAAAGAAAGACAAATTACGTTGGATGAGAAGAAAGAGTAGGAGGAGAAGGAGGAGGAGGAAAAGAAGACAAAGAAGAAGCAGAAGAAGAAGCAGAAGAAGAAGAAGAAGAAAAAGCAGAACAAGAAGCAGAACAAGAACAGGATGAAGAAGAAGTAGAAGAGGAGGAAGAAGAGGAAGAAGAACAGCAGGAGGAGGAAGAAAAAGAGGGGAGGAGGAGGCAGAAGAAGGGGAAGAAGTTGAAGAAAAAGAACAAGAGGAAGAAGAATTGGAAGAAGGGCAAGAAGGGAACGAAGAGGAAGAAGAAGAGGGAAAAGAAGAAGAAGAGCAGTCTCTTTTAGCAGTATAGTGATGACAGCAACGGGTATGAAGTGTTAGCGACTTCATTTCCTTAGCCTGGTGTATAAAGCGGTTGTCCAGTCCTCTGAACGTTCCACCGAGAGTTTGCGGTCAGTGTACTAATTAGAGCTGATTTGGCTAAGGGTGCAGGTGAAGAAGAAATCTAGAAACAAATAATAATAATAATAATCTTCGTTTAATATTTTCAAACAGACAAGTACGCAGTATGATCACAATTCATAGTATGAACGTGTGATCACAAGTTATCACAGGAGTAGAATTTAGCTGTTTGGCAGCCATGCAAGGCGCCCATCACATCCTACTACTCATTTTTTCATCGCCATCTGGCGAATGAAAAGTCTAAGTCAACCTTAGGGAGGGTAGCGGGAAGCGATCACGCGTCCGTTGCCTCTTCGTGCCAGAGTGTTACCATTACCCTAAACTTCTCTTACATAAACATGGTCCCAATAACGTTGTGATCTCCATCGAAAAGAGTACAGCGATTGCTGTGTTCTGGAGCCACTTGTGTCTGCTTTTCGAGAAATACTTTTAACAGCTTATGCATACCTGAATTGTCTGGTTCCATGGTCTGTTCTTCGTCTGCAGTTGAATTCGTTGTAACATCTACCAACAAATGCAATCTTCAGTTATCAGAGTCGCAAACGGATCTAGTCCTGGGTCGACCTCGATTAAGATGCCATTCAGATCTTGAGAAAAGCGTCGAGACGTTGCAACGATTTTATTTTAGACGTTAGCACTAATTACCGAGTGTACCACGTTTATATAGGCCCACAGTGGGCCCGTATTGTGAGACTAGTGACAGCTGACGGTCAGCTGTAGGTGCACTGTGACCCAGCATGCTTTGGCTATCACTAAAGATAATAATCAAAGAAAATAGCTTTTGCAGATGTTGCGGAATTTATTTGAACTTATTCGGTCGGTCAGTCAATCAATCAATCAAATCATTCATCCAGGAGTAGGTGAGTGAGTGAATTAATGAGTCAATCTACCAATCGATAAGTAAGCCAGTGCTTCAGTCAGTCAGTTGTTCTTACATTCGGTCGTTCATGGTATATATTTATATAGTTTTGTGGTGTTTGTACCATTTATTCTTTCGTTCTCTGGTGAATATTCCCTTGTATATAAACTACTAAATTAGTTTCTTAGGCATCTGGTCTTCAAAGGACGGAGGTAGTCATCCTTGTAAGGCCAACCCATCTTGTCTGATTAAACTAAAATACTATAACACTCACGAAACTCATGTAGGGCTACATTTGGATCTAGTGAGAGAGAAGCCAAATTCTGAAGCATTATATTGAAGGACAATTGACACGCAGAAAACAAAAGACATTAGTACAGATATATCCCAAACCCATTTACTATGATTAAACAATCGTAAGAAAGGTGGCTCACAACCAGAAACCATCGTCTCCTGTATGTAGTCTAAAGTCTAATTGGACAGGGTACTAGACAATCATCAGCGCTATAAAAAAAATTCAGGTAACGACAATCATGATTCATCAGACAAAAAAACCTATCAGGCCGCATTCAGTGTATAACTGTCCTTTGTTATTTGCATATTAGTTTTCTGTATATAGACTAGTCTGCTGCTATCAGATAGCATTCTGAAGATTGAATTTGGTCTATTTCATGAGGTGATTGTGAATTTCAAATTAAATTAGTCTAATTTGAAAATTACATATAAGTCACGCACATGACCTTATAGGATCGCCAACTTACTTCGTGTTTCATTTACGCAGTTGAATGTGATGCGTTCAAAGTCATTGTTGTACCACCCGCCCCAGTATCCACAAGGGATCTTTTCCTTGATACCGTCAACGGTGCAATTTTGTTTATTATCACACATGTGGCGGACATCGGTTCTATGGTTTTCATTCGCAATACGAAAGCAGTCGTTGTCTCTGATACAGCACGACAAAGGCCAAATGCAATAAGAATCTCCAAGGACTACGGTTGTTATCTGGATGACATTCATCTCTTCACATCTTAAACTGAGTTTAGATCCAAAACACTCCTGTGCTCTTTCTGTTCCAAAACACAAAACATGTAATGGTTAATGGTAATCCCGTAGTTTAGGTTGGTAAATTATTTGAATATCTTCAATACCGAACTTCACGTTGGTAAGTAAGCAATCTACCTATATCCATGATAACTATCGTCAATCCCGCTTCCATTTCATCGATA
>JACEVL010000397.1:682500-760000 GCA_020284085.1 Aporrectodea caliginosa
ATCACACTGATAAAGGATTTAGAAGTATTAGATGCTGCAGCGTTTGCTATACATGATTTAGAAATCACTCATTCTTCCCATCGTCGCTTCCTCATTTAAAGATAGAATACCCCAATCTCACGAGACGCTCTAAATAGATCCGTGTTCTGCTGTTACAAAACCAGGAAGTAGGCTATAAATAAATCTCACCTTAAACAAAACGACTTCTGCCCCAGTTACACGCGCAGTAAGAATGTCTAAAAACGAATGTTCGCATGCGAAGATTTTCAAAAAGTATTGTTATTACGAATTGAAGAATACTTCTGCTGATTATCTATTTAATGACTTCAGTTTGAAGTTCAACTTCTGTCTAATTACTGCGGAAAGATTGTACACGCATTTAAGTCATAAATATATAGGTCCCATAGACATTTAACAGCTCGCGCAATATATTTATATATATATCATACGTTTGATCTGAGTAAGTATAATAACGTTTAAATATGTGTATGTATTATAATTATTGTTTGTATATAAGGATTCTGTTAAATATCACGGTTTTACGTAATTATACAAGTCTTATACGTATGCATATTGCATATAGATCTATATATATATATGTATATATATATATAATTATATAATGGCACCCGCATAATCTATTGTTTATCATGCTACACAAGGACTTCTGTCTAAAGTGAACAACACGAAAGTTTATGGTTTGTATGCATGAATCTAATTCTGCGTGAATCTGCTACAATTATTTCCATAGCGCCTTTATTATGCGTATATTCACACAGCTTTACATATGTACAATACATCCATCCGTCCAACCATCCATCCACGCGCTGTCCAGCCCTATAAATGGATCCGACGCAATTCTACATGCATAGGGCCTACATACAAAAAGAGACCTAGTCGGCGCATGCCAATTTCACGTCCATAAAGTCATATAAAGAAATCACTTTCAACTTCGGTACAACACTGTCTTCGTGGCCGGACATACAGATAAGTCTAGCCTGTCAACAAAACTGAGCTCAACTACCTTGTTGTTGCGGACTTAATTTTGTATATCATGTTCTGTCCTGGTTCTGCTCCTACACACCTCATCACCACCTCACCACCATGATTGTCACCTTATAACCATGCTATTTCCTCGGCCTGACCACCTCGGCACTGAAACGGACCAATTAACCTAGTTTTGCGGACTTGATTTCATATAGCGTCAGTATTTAAGATGATCTTCCTGACGTATCTTTTGTGTATCACGGAGATTTCCATTTAAATTGGTAGATTCATACTTAAGCTACATGACGCACTTTGCATTAGTGGGAGGGGGAAGGGGCAAATATTAGCTTCGATAAATAATAATCGGTCAGTCACACAGTCGTAAATTGTAAACTACAAAGGTCAACATACGAGTCTGATAAAACTAAATCATTATTTATTTGACCTATTTATTTACTATAAATCACACTTAATAGTCTTCAGATAAACCACCATCCTTCGCCGCAAAGCCCTCAAGTTGAAACCAATCGCTAAGCTAACGACTGCTAGCGACTTCGTCCACTTAATATTTGTCCTATTGTTTTAATTGATTTCTCAGAGTTTCGATTTTTGACAAAGACATCAGCATCAGAACAGAAAGAAATCTTGCTTACAACTTCAAGTTACAAGGTGGACCTACATGTATGTCTGGTGACTCTGCTCTTAATCTCCGAATGTCCTCCAACCGACTGCTATTAAAATGCAATCAGACTCAGTTCATTCAGCTTCGTGGTCGCGTCCAGCCTGCTAAGATCAACATCCTGTCTCTACGCCAGAGGTTTCCGAATATTCTTTTCTCTTCCCCAGTCCTTGACCTTCGAGTTATCCTAGACCGGGATCTCTCCTTGAATGATCATGTCAGTAGTGTCTACCGTTCATGCTATTACCACCTCCGTCAGTTCCGTACCATCTCCGCTGCCTCTCGTTTATTTGCTGAACTTTCATTCTTTAATATTTAAAACTAAGTTAAAAGCGTTCGAGGCACCCTTTGAACGGTTGCTTATGAACTCCTGCACTCTGCTTCAGCTCAACGACTGAATGATTTTCTAAGTATGAGTGCCTTGGTCTGAAAAAGGCTGGGAACCACAGGATTAATCAATATGGAATGGACTGCAAGCTGAACGAGCACTGCAGTTCGGCCTCGGACTTATTCGCGTGTTTAATCCTTTTATAAACACTCGTATGCGTCAATAGATAGCAAGTCGGTAAGCCAGTCGAAAGTCTAAGCGACTTAGTCACTTGATAAGCATGTTACATAGTCGACTGAGTTGTTAAGCGAGTCGATAAACTCATTATGTCAGTCAGAAATTCCTTAGAGACTGACTCCGGGAACTAACAGCAGTAACGATGATGCTGATAACGATAATCAATTACATATGCCTGTCTGTCTTGCTGGCTGTATAGGGGTGGAGTTTGTCAGATAAAGCCGGATGCAAAGTCACGGCTGCCGAAGAGGATAGGCCGCACTGACGTAAATTACACAGAGTAACATTTCAGTTCATCTGACGTGAAATACTTCGTTGCTATTCAATCCTAAAAATAGGCCAAGGGATCCAAAAATTTATTGTATTGTATTGATGTGTTCGTGTCGTTAACATCTCTCTGCATGCCATCGTACGGGGTACTAATTTCGTCATTAATATTCGACGACTCCTGCATTCGACTCGTAATGCTGTTAAACTGATGATTATTGCTAAATCAGTGTTTCCCACGTGGGGTACCGTGGCACCCAGAGACGCTGTAAACCTGCGCTTGGGAGTCGTGGCTGGACGACAGAATTGGTCAAAAATGTGGAACACTATACTGAATATCACTTGTTTTGGCTTCAGTCATTCCTGTTGGACCGTTCCAACTCTATTGTCAGTCAGACTGACTGACAATAGAGTTGGAACGGTCCAACGGTTGGAACGGTAGACACACAGACTGTGTGTCTATATCACGTCTGCCTCTTAGTCTGCGGCTCTGCCTGTCATTCTGCCTGCATGTCTTTCTGTCTATCAATCTATCTGCATGTCTGTTTATCTGACGAACTCCACCCCTCTGCAGAAAGACAGATGGGTGGAGTTCGTCAAACCAAGCCGGATGCAAAGTTAACGGCTGCCGAAGAGAACAGGCAGCATATGACGTTAATTACACAGATTAACATCCGACTTGCAGAATACTTCTTCTCTATTCAATCTTAAAAATAGTCCAGGGATCCAACGACTACATTCGTCTCTGTTCCTCTAATATAATCTTCTAATCTGATCTGAACTGGAACTTCTATAGCGCTATAATAAGCGTAATAAGGCATTAGTTGACGGTCGTCTTGAGGTAAACCGCAAACCGCAATCAAAATCTTTGGACTGAACTATTGGCGGGACGAATAGCTTAGAGCACTCGGCATGTAACGCGGAGGGTATGGGTTCAACCCTCTTACTCCTTGTCCTTCCATGGGATGGTCACTGTGTAAGGACCTTGAGTAGGTTTTCACTCAAAATTGCTCATCGCCATCGATGTTCTGTCGTATGGTTGCTTATGCACTTCTGACCTTCAGAATATCAAATGCAGTTTTGAGTTGTAATGTATCGTATGGATCTGTTCGTGTCGATAACATCTTTGAGACCATTATCATTCGAGGACTCCTGCAATCTGCAGTTTTCACCATCGTAGTTAAAACTATGAAGGTACGCGTCCCATCGAATTCGTTTATCACTGTTTATGGTGGAGAAAGTCCTGTAAAATAATGTAAATCTCCGAAATTGCTCACAATGCTCAGCCATGTACAAAAGCCACGGTGCTGGTAGTCAGTGGATGGTGCGATTGGCGAATCAGCCTTCGATAGCTAGAAAGGTTAGGATTCTCTAGGTAAAAAGTATATCCCGTGTTCTGAATAGTAGTTCATATCAGACAACACAGAGCTTATTGAGTTGAATGGTATGTATGCTAACCAGGTCGACTCTGTAGGTCTAAGGCCGTCGTTTCTAGTGACAGTAGAGGTCATTCTCTATTAGAGTCAGACCCCCCGTCGCCATCTGGCGATGGGGTTTTCGCGACAGCGTCTGCCATTTAACGAGTGGGTGACTCTACCAGTGGTTCGTTAGCATAGATACCCTCCATATCATTCGACGCCAAAGAGTAAATCTGGTCCGAAGAACAGTCGCCCATGTTAACAATGCCCTTCACTCCGCCCTTATCCGTTTTTATGGCGGAAGATGTTGATGGAGATTTTGACGGCGTGTTAACTACAGCGTAGACATCGGGTCCTGCCATGTGAGTCTCAACGGCTGCTGTGGTCTTATTCGTTGTTACGCGGTCAAATTTGTCTTCCCTCCAGCCTAGTTTTCTCTTCTCCGCCTGGCTGTAGACAGCTGGGTCTTCGTTGTTATAGCGTAGACTGGTTCCTTGAGTTTCGTTTGCATAAATATCAGATTCATTTGGTCGATTGTCAACCTCTGTCATTGCAACTGGATCAGAGGGCCTCGTTTTTCTGCATTTTGTTCTGAAGCACAAAAAAGTATTTCTTCATTGTGGCGGCTGAATTTGTAATTATGGTTTGGGTGGTTGAATTGGTGCACGGTTTGGGTAGTGGTGGGGTTGTGGTGGTTGTGGTGGTGCTGAACGTAGTAGTGGTGGCGTGGTGATGGCAGTGGTGGTGATGGTGGACCATGGTGATGCTGGTGTATGTGGTGTGTTTGCGTATTCAGAGTGGCAATTGGACCACGTTCTCTGTAACAAGGATTGGAGGGTTCATTGCAGAGCTACTTCTCTCAAAAGCCCATCATCATCGTCTTCATCATCATTATCATCACCATACTCAGCATCATCGTCATCATCATCACTATTAACATCGTCATCATCTCCATTAACATCGTCATCATCTCCATTAGTATCATCATCATCATCACCACCATTATTTAATCATCATCACCATTATCATCATCACCGTTATCATCATCATCATCATCATCATCACCTTTATAATCATCATCAGCATTATCATCGTAATCATTATCATCCTCGTTACTGCTTGTCTGTCTCTACAGCGCTGCCGTTTTCACGGCTCTGCCAAACGTCTCAGACTCGATTTCAAGCTGTGTGTAGTCCAGAATTCAGTGTGCACCATTCGTCTTCCGACTGGTCTCTTCCAGCTCATCGGCGGATGGGGGGGCGGAAGTCAAGACTTCTAGCGTGCAGGAACTGCAGAGCACAGGTATCAGTTTAGAACACCGTGTTATCAGTTTAAAACGAAGTCCAAAGTCCATACCGAATCTTTCTTACCTCCGATATAGTATGACTACAACTTGTACGACTATTGCTAGCAGAATGACGAGGCAAATGGTCGCCGTGACAACATTTAGCGACTCTGAAAGACACGTTAACGTAGCTAATTATTACTATTATTAATCAATTATTAGAAACTTCTATAGCTCCGGTGTCTAATGCACAAGGAATCAACCGATGGCGCACCAAAAGCAAGATGTTATCTATCAATACCCAGAAGGTCAGTCTGCTGAGAGAGAGCTGAAACCAAAGTGACACAAGACAGTGGAACATAAAAATTATGCGGGGAGAGAGTTGCAAACTCTGTGTCCAGCAACCGAAGAACCTGTTCACAAAAAACAGCGACGCATAGACTAACTAATTTATATGGCGCCGTTTTGTGACAGCGACAAAATTAATGCAATCATGAAATAGTGGAGTTGTGTAAGTAAAGTATGAACGTTACTATTTGCTTTCTTTGGTGGCTGGAAAGACATAACGGGCAAGTGGTGTTCAATATACATGGAATTCTATCATCAATGGCAGGTAGTCTGAAGCAGTCAGGAACAAATTGGGAAAGGCCTATGTGCAGCGTTGAGTTGTTTGGGAAGTGTAGGCACACGTGGACTGGACTCACCTGGTCTTGCTTCAGTTCTGCTCTCTGCTTCCGTGTTGCTGTAGAGTGTCGTGGTTGTTCCATAACTTGATGTCATGTTATCTGGAAAAGAAACAATGCATAGAAGTCGTCTGATCAAAAGATCGCAGATAATAATTATTAGACCACCATGTAAAGTCTGGAAAAACCTGTGTGCAGCTTTGAAACATTGGGGAATTACAGGATATTTTCAATGATAGAAAGTCTGAACCAGTGGAGGTTCCTCTTTCCTGTGCAAATCTGTGAGATTCATTTCGTAGCCCATGCACAGCAATCAGGGAAAGTCTCGAGTTAACATAACGTTTGCAGTTTTGTGAAGCGTCCTATAAATAGCTTGCTACCAACTATGCTATATAAATAGTCGTTATTACAATTAGAATTACAATTACCGTACTTTTTATTGTTTTTGATTAAATATGATTTTCGTAGCGTGGCGGAACGAATGGTAAAATGTTGCTTTAGTAGGGAACCACCAATGCATTAAAACAAAATATAAAAGGATACTTTATTCATTGAGAGGCAGTTCAAAGTGACAGACAGACTTTAGCAAAGTTTATGGGGAAAATGATTCTTCACTGAAAGACAGCCTAAACCAGTGAGACCTATTAGTAGAAAGATTAAGCTATTGGAGGATTTTCCCCTACCAGTCACATCCATTGGAGTGCGATAGTCACAATATCCTTTAGTGTAGCCTATAAGCCTTACGTGAGCTGGACCCATCTGGTCTTGCTTCAGTTTTGCTCTCTGCTTCCGTGTTGTTGTAGAGTGTCGTGGTTGTTCCATCAGTTGATGTCTCGTTATCTGGAAAAGAAACAACGTATAGAAGTCGTCGTCAGGACACAAGATCGCAGATAACTTCAGCCCATTGTGTGGGGTCCGGAATTCAATTTGAAGCCCAAGAAAAGAGAAAGCCTCCAACTGTTGCAGCATCGGCTGTTTACTGATTATTGTCAATATTATCTTCGTCGTTATCGAGATCGTCGTCATCATCATTATGTTACATCGTCAACTTCTCTTATGTGCACTATGGTCATCGTCATTGCCACCACCACTGCCATCAGCGCCACCACTTGTTTTAGAAAGTAATTTCTCATCAAATACGAGTTGTGCAATTTTAGGTGACGGCTTCTTCTTCTTCTTCTTTCTTCTTCTTCTTCTCCTTCTCCTTCTCCTTCTCCTTCTCCTTCTCCTTCTCCTTCTCCTTCTCCTTCTCCTTCTCCTTCTCCTTCTCCTTCTCCTTCTCCTTCTCCTACTCCTTCTCCTTCTCCTTCTCCTTCTCCTTCTCCTTCTCCTTCTCCTTCTCCTTCTCCTTCTCCTTCTCCTTCTCCTTCTCCTTCTCCTTCTCCTTCTCCTTCTCCTTCTCCTTCTCCTTCTTCTTCTTCTTCTTCTTCTTCTTCTTCTTCTTCTTCTTCTTCTTCTTCTTCTTCTTCTTCTTCTTCTTCTTCTTCTTCGCATTCTTCTTCTTCTTCGCATTCTTCTTCTTCTTCTTCGCATTCTTCTTCTTCTCCGCATTCTTCTTCTTTTCTTCTTCTTCTTCTTCTTCTTCTTCTTCTTCTTCTTCTTCTTCTTCTTCTTCTTCTTCTTCTTCTTCTTCGCATTCTTCTTCTTCTTCTTCTTCTTCTTCTTCGCATTCTTCTTCGCATTCTTCTTCGCATTCTTCTTCGCATTCTTCTTCGCATTCTTCTTCGCATTCTTCGCATTCTTCTTCTTCGCATTCTTCTTCGCATTCTTCTTCTCATTCTTCTTCTTCGCATTCTTCTTCGCATTCTTCTTCGCGTTCTTCTTCGCATTCTTTGCATTCTTCTTCGCATTCTTCTTTGCATTCTTCTTCGCATTCTTCTTCGCATTCTTCACATTCTTCTTCGCATTCTTCTTCGCATTCTTCTTCGCATTCTTCTTCTTCTACCTCATTCTTATTCGACGGGGATTCAATTTAATATGAACATGAATATTGTGAAAAAGGCTTTTAGTACACTGACAGAAATAGACAGAAGAAACAGACATTACTTATTTACTTTATTAACTTTACTTATTGATTCACTGAAGGACCTAGTAACTAAATGACTGACTGACTGACTGACTGACTGACTGAGGAAATTTGAGAGTTAACCGACTTACTCTCGAGGCAACTGTATGTGATTCTTTCAAAAGCATGACCATCAACTTTACGTTTGATCGCCCACCAACCAAATACACAAGGAGTCGTGTCAGAGGAATTGATTTCTACTGTGCAATTTTGTTGATCTTCACATGTGTCATTGACAAATTTCACGTGTCCCTCACTTGGATTACGGAAACAGTCGTCGTCTTTTATGCAGCAACCGATTCCTTTACAGCCAGAAACTCCCAGACGTATATTTATTTCTCTTATAACCTTTGTCGATGGACCTCTCAAATCGAGTCGAGATCCAACACAGCCTTGCGCAGTCTCTGTTGTAACATAAAACAAAACACTCGCATTATAACCATAACCAAACCATAACCAAAATGTTTTATTATTATCATTACCTCGATTGAACGTAGGTGTAATCTCGATATGTTCTGTACAGAGAATAACTAACTCGGAATGTGGTTTTTGCCTAATAGCGACCGTCAACTGATTATCGTAATTGTATTCTCCGAATTTATGAACCGCTGCTTAAAGGCTGAGCAGTGAGCACAGGGCATCACTTTATTCATGAGCGTCAGAGGGGTTATCCAGTTGTTGGTGGAGCACGGTTGCCGAACAGATAGAGCGTTCGGCCTGTAACAAGGAGAGTACGGATTTGAGCCTCCACTCAGGCGCCCACTCAACCATCTTGAGGAGGGGCTTAACGGACCAGAGACATCGTTGTTCTGTCGTAGAGTCGTGTGTGCACTTCTGAACTTTGGAAAAAGGACAGTATCTAAGGCAACTGTACTGTATTATTGTTTATCCAGAGATACCAAGCGAAGAACCAATAACGAGGCCGGATTTTTGCCCTGAAGCGACCGACAACTGATTATCGTTATTGTAATCTCCAAATTTATGAAGCGCGGCTTAAAAGCTAAGTGAAGGGCACCATCTTATTCACGAGCGATGCGTCAAGTCAGAGAGGTTATCTAGTTCTTGGTAAGACACTGTAGCTGAATAGATAGATAGAGTGTTCGGCCTGTAACACGAAAAGTACGGTGTTGGGCATCCACTCAGGCGCCCACTAACCCACCTTGTGCAAGTGTTTTACGGACCATTCCTCATCGCCATCGTTGTTCTGTCGTAGAGTCATGTGTGCACTTCTGGACTTTGGAAAGCGGACAGTATCTAAGGGAACTGTGCTGCATAACTCTATTGTCCAGAGATACCAAGCGAAGAACCAAATGCGGTTGCCAGAAGACCAGGGAGAGAAGCAGGCAGAGGAGCTGATACCTTGTGCGTTACGAGAACGACTTTGCAGCAGTTTTCACATGAAATTTGATGTGTGAGTTGCTGTTGGTAATCGCGATGACAATGACACAGTCGTTAAGTTGCTAATCCAGATGTGTTCTATATAATAAATTATGTCATTCTCGGATAGTATGTTTGCGCTTCGGCGTGTGAAACGTGTTTTGTTTTCATCAGTTTTGTTGATTTGTTGCCATGGGGACTATTATTTGGATTACATCTTGGATTACAAGATCACCTACTTCGCGCTATTATTTCGTTTTGATCTTATGCGGCTACTTTATAGGGTCTCGGCAATTTTGACCGTTTTCTGTCACACATGGAGTCCTTCGCGAACAACCTTTCACTTCTTGTGTACACGCCTGTCATATGCAATGGATATGTACTTATCTATTTGCGTTTTAGCAGGAGTGGTATTTTCTGTTTTTATAATCGAAGTGACTAGCGGACCGCCAGGCGGCCCGCAAGTTTGAAATACTAGCGGGCCGCCAGTCACGTGTCAGATCATTTATGTCGGGCAAAAGTTGTTTTTTAGTTTTAACGAGTTGTAAAATTTAAAAAAGTGTATGAGACAACTAATTTAAGTAATCTGACAATGCGTGATGCAAAGACGTTTGAATCTTCGAAAAAGAATACGGCGAAGGCTGCACATGCAGAATTAGATCCAATATTATTCATTACTATTGTGTGGTGTTCCGTAGTCGAGTGGTTAGCGTGCTGGCATGTCAATTCAAAGGTTTGAGGTTCGAATCTCGTCAGGGCAGAATTTTGTTTCCTATATTACACCCAGTTAATTTTCTGCAAATTTGATAATTTACCTATTTCCTTGGGTCTGGAGTTGGGAGTGCATATGAGTAGTTACCTTGGTTAGGGTAAAGTTAGGCGTCGTGAGGGTCGGTTAGGGTCAGGGTTAGGGTTAGTTTCGTCGTTAAAACATAGTACCATCCTAGCATCATGCCAAAATATACCGTAAAACGCCAGTAAACTTACGCACTCTGATACTCAATCTTTTCCACCTTAGCATAATTATAAAGCCTATATTAAGGTTTTCTGTCAATTTTCCGTCTTGGCGGACCGCTAGTATTCGAAATTTGAGGGCCGCCTGTCTCTCTCTGGAGTCAGTTGAGACTGGCGGCCCGCTAGTATTGGAAATTTGCGGACCGCCTGGCGGTCCGCTAGTCACAGCCTTTTATAATATGTATCTAATTTATCTTTGACTATAATATTATCGATACGACTCTTTAATGATTGGACTTTATATTTAGAATCGGACACTTAGACCAATCGGAATGTTATCGGAAGAGTCCATTTTTATGTACATGTATCTTCTTATTTGAGTGTTGATAATAAAGCAGTCGCTCACAAGTTGTTTTGGAGTACAGATTCGGAAGTGAAGTAAGCTCTAACACGCGGTGAGGCTTACAAAGCCAGCTGAACTATATGCCTGCAGACTAGTCGTTTTTGCTTCTATATATATACTAGCAGTTTTTACCCGGCGTTCGCCCGGGTTTTCCTCAGCGCCCGTGTATTTGAATTTAACGACATCTTCGTCAACGCCCGTGAATTTAAATTTAACGATGTGAAAATTTTTCGTGTGTCCCTCTGGCGAATTTACGCGCTGGCTTGAAATCTGTTTAATTGCAATTCTATGTAATATATACTCCCATGCATTTGCTAGAATTCAATGACATTGAAACTATGACCACATCGAAACTTAAAATGTCCAAATGTCGGAATTTAAAGTAAATTTTGAGTTGAAATATAGTTGGGTTGAGACCTATAGAAATTCAAATGAAAACGTTCGTTACAAATTTCGTATCGCTAAAGTGTTGCATTGGCGAATCTTTAAGTCCGATTACCTAGAAAATCTCCCGTGGTCCCCACTTCTGCTGATGTTAAATGAACGGTCAACGTGATTGGTTGCTAATCAGAGCGTTGACCTATATGCTACGTGTGACGTAATTAGCATGCGTGACGTGGACAAATGGCCTTACTATGGCCATGGTGTAAAAGACCGGTATTGAGATATAGCCTCGTCGAAAAGTTGGAAATTTAAAATGGCCATATATCGGCGTTTAAATAAAATTGCGAACTGAAAATAGTCGCGTTGAATTAGACGTTGCGTAATAATGTTTTGTAAATTTTTTCAAATCGCTAAACCGTTCCGTTTCGGAGCCTTTAGCCGGACAACCAAACATACATACATACATACATACATACATACGGAAGGACATCGTAAACAGACTAAGACTTATAATATTAGATATTCTTAATCCCACTACCCGTAGCGTACGGGCGACGCCCTTCGCTTTACACCTGTAGTGAAGTAAGCTCTAACACGCGGTGCTACGGCATACAAGTCTCCTCTGCTTCTCCTCGCCGCCAGCCCTCGGGTCATCCCTCAGGACGACTGGTGAAACTGGTAGATCTAAACTTGCACTCTTTGGGTAACAAACACATGGAAGTAGCGATCAAGGAATCATGGCATTCCTCTTCCAAAGATGTTCCAGTATGTCGAGCTGCTCCTGCAGGCGGATATTCCACGTCCCTTTAAAAATTATAGAATCTCTTTTACACGGCGGATCTCGAATCACAGGTCACGGATCTTAGATTAGGCTGACCAGATATTGGAAACTAAAAACCGGGACACTTCAATCACAAAATAAATTTGTGATGTTGTCAATAATTAATATAATATAACTTGCACAAATATATATATTTTATGCTTAATCTAATACCTATTGGTATTAGACTATAAGACTCAGTGAAAGGTTTTATTCAAATCATGCTTTTAAATTTAAAATTAAATTCTAAATTTCTCAAATCAGTTACTCAAATTTGGCACCTGAATGTATGCTTCTTACAAGTTTTTTTTGTCTGCTAACATTCTATCATAGGGGCCGTCCATAAAGTACGTCACGCCATTTTTGACCATTTTTACCCCCCTCCCCTGTCACAAACTGTCACAAAACTCGGACCCCCCCCTAAAGTACGTCACACTTTCAACATAGAAATAATAATACTTCCGAAAGCAAGGCTAATACATAAACAAGGCTTCGCAACAGCATTATTACTAGCGCTCCTAGTGAGAGGAATCGTGAAAAACACATTCAGGAGATATGCATTTCATGCTATTTTGACATAAAACTAATTAAAATGTTTCAGAAAATTTTTGAAAATTATTTTTAAAGCTATGAAATTCTACTAAAAAATGAAAAATAAATTATAAATAAAATAAATAAAAATAAATGTGTGACGTCACACATGGCCTGACCCCCCCTCCCTCTGTCACAAACTGTCACACTTTCTTAAACCCCCTCCCCCCCCTGGAGCGTGACGTACTTTATGGACGGCCCCATAACAAATCTTGTTTTTAAATTTAATTTGTGCAATTTAATTATTCTAAATTTATCAAATCAGTCAATCATATTTGGCACGTGAATGTATGCTAGCGCTTTTTAGAAGTTTTTTGTCTGCTAATATTCTGTCATAAAATTCTAAATTTTAGATTTTAAATTAAAAATTATTATATATGAAAATGTGTTTTATCAGAATATTATCACTACGACAATATGACGTTTAGAACCGGAAGAGGTATTAACCGTATTATGCGTGGTAATAAATAAAAGTGAGATTAAAAATGAATTTACTCGCCAGATGCCAGAAGTATATCCTTTATTCGATCACATGACAAACGCACATGAAATACATCATATATAAGATCGGAAAGTCAGGTCAGTTTTTAAAAACCGGGACATATTTAGAGTTTGGCCTACCTTTCCCGGCAGCCGGGACAGCTAGCAGAAAATCGGGACTGTCCCGGGAAAACCGGGACGTCTGGTCAGCCTATCTTAGATCCAACAGGGTTCGGCTAAATTCAATCACTACACATTATAGCTGTTACTGGACACCGAAAATTTCAGTGTTAAGAGTTTTCGTGAACACTTACTTGTACTGCCTGATGCATTTCTCCTGCAGCGCAGGATAATTATTGCAAACACCTGTATGATGAACAAGTTGCGACATCTATCGGAAACTCCCATGGTGAAATTCCTACTAATATAATACAATATAAAAGTAGCCCTTCAAAACGTCAATTATCGACCAGTGTATTGTCAATTCATACATTCAGTCATTCAATCATTATCCATGCATTCATTCATCTGTTCATTAATTAAGAACATTTGTTTGTTTGATAGGTATTCAATCCGTAGGTCAAAATGACAGTCATTCTGAGAGAATTTGTATAGCGCCTCTTCTAGAGACCTACTCGCTGCAAGACCTACCTTCAATTCAATCCAAGCTTCAATCAGATAAAAGACAGCGAGAAAGATGCTTTCCTCCTACACCCAGAGCAATTCGTAACAATTTCAGGATGCTAATAATTTGAGCGCAACTATACTTATTAAAATGTTATTTACAGTAATACGTGTGTATACAAACTGACCTAAAATCAATAATAGTTCAGCCTAAAAGTGACTGCTTTTCAATTTGCAAAACGGAAAGCTTTGCTTTAGTTAACGAAGAATATGATCTTTTCAGTTTCTCTCCATGGTAATAATAATAATAATAATAATAATAATAACAGTGACAATTTATATGGCGCCGTAACACAGCCATGCCGTTACAAGGGCGCCTCACAGTCAACTAACATCAGGGTAGGCCTTACAGAACAAATAAGTCTTGAGTCCAGATTTGAAGGAGTCAACTGTGTTAGCCGCTCGCAGGGCAGGAGGAAGACCGTTCCAGCATCTGGGGCCGGCCGCCGAGAAGGCGCGATCACCAAACCGGGTTTTCATCCGTTTACGCGAAGATCGCTTTTCTCGAGCGATCTAAGTCGCAACCCGGAGGCGGAAGAATGCGTCCCGATGCAGTAATCGCGCAAATACTCCGGCGCGGCCCCATGAAGTGACTTGTAGACCAACAAACAGATCTTGAACTCGATACGATGAGAGACTGGCAGCCAGTGCAGAACATCACGGAGGAGCGGCGTGACATGATCATATTTCCTCCGGTTGCATAGCAGCTTCGCAGCAGGGTTGAGAACGGACTGCAGGCAATCCAAGAGGCCCTACACACGTATTCGTTACACGGATCCCATTAACAAATTTAGGCCTGCCTATCTCTCTCTTTATCCTTTCCTCTCCTCTCCTCTCTCTCTCTCTCTCTCTCTCTCTCTCTCTCTCTCTCTCTCTCTCTCTCTCTCTCTCTCTCTCTCTCTCTCTCACTCGCTCTATCTATCTCGGCGTCTATATCTATATCTCTGTCTGCATGTCTCCTTCTGTATCTGTCTCTGTGTGTACTCGCTTTCGACTATACTCTTAAAATCTATACAGAAAGCCACAATGGACTCCTTTATAATCGTAATCGTAATCTCCAAACTTCTAAAGCGCTACTCGACAGCCAAGCGCAGGCACCTGCTCATTCACTAGCGCTGCCTCTAGTCATAGAGGTTGTCCAAAAGAGTAGTCTGAAGGAGGCCCGAGTCCGGTTTCCATAGGATCTGAGGGGGCGGAGCAATAATTTTGTTAAGGTTGGTGTCGTTTAAGAATTGGAAGGTAGAGGATCAGGTGAGTCGGGGTGAGAGTTTTTTTTAAAGGAGAGACTTTAGTTTCCGGTGGAAATCCTTGGTGGAGAAGGATAGAGGAGCCTAAGGCAGACTCCTTCTTAATCGACTGTCATCTTGGTTTGGCGTCTCTGGCACTGCTTTACTATGGTTCCAGTCCAGCTTGTTCTCCAGATCCTTTTCTGTCAAAGCCTCCAGCCACTGTTCGCAACCCCTCCCACTCTGTTGTGGTGTCCCTCAAGGCTGCATCCTGGGTCCACTGCTCTTCATTGTGTATACTACACCATTAAGCCATCTCATGACCACAATCTCTACACAGACGACACCCAACTCTGCATATCCTTCTCTCCAAGCTCTTTTCCCATCTGCATTGCACAATTATTCAATACGGTTAACCTAATCTCTCAATTGATGTCGTCCAACCTCCTCTGCTTGAACCCCTCCCAAACAGAATTCACCATCTTCACTACCTTCCTGACCAAATCAAGGAAATACCTGACCCTTCAGTACACCTATCCACTAACTCATTATCTCTTACCTTCACCTCTGATGCCTCTGTCCGCAATCTTGGTGTTAGTTTTAATCTACATATCTTTTTCTCTAACTACATCTTCTCTAACTACATCTCTAACCTCTTACGCTCCAGTTTCATGCACATTCGTGACCTCCGCCGCATCTGACCCATGCTCGACTTAAAACTGCCGCCACCATTGCTACCTCCATTGTACTAAAGGCTCGACTACTGCAATTCCCTGTCCTCAACCTTGAATCCATACAACTCAAGCGTCTGCAACTCATCCAAAACTCACTAGCCAGATCTGTCACCAGAACGCCCAAGCATCATCACCTCGCTCCCATCCTGAAATCACTCCACTGGTTGAAGATCCCAGAGCGAATCCACTGCAAAGTCCTCGCTAACCTACAACTCCCTACAATATATATATATATATATATATATATATATAATTTATATATATGTATATATATACCCAGCCCAGATATTTTCGTTAACTCTTCACCATCCAGCAAGCCCGCTCAATACCCGATCATCCCCGGTCACTGCTCCTCTCAAGTTCTCCAACCGAACAAAATCATACACTGTTATATTCCACACTGCACCACGTCTCATAATCAAATCACTAACAAAACCCGAAATCACTCCACTGGTTAAAAAATCCCTGCAAAGTCCTCTCGCTAACCTACAACTCCATACATTATAGTCATAGTCCGGATATCTTCGCGAAACCTTGACCATCCAGCAATACCCGATCATCCCCCGGTTACTACTCATCTCAAGTTCTCCAACCGACCAATACCCCCACACCACACCACGTCTCTGGAACGATCTCTGGAACTGCAATGACTCTATGGCATTAGAAACCCCCAGAGGGATCATAAAGCTTAGCTTACTCTATGTAGTTGATTGTGGCCTATCATATCTAGCCTCCTGTTGCACTTCCATTTACCGATGTAAAGAAATCATGAAATAATACCTCCTCAGTCGTGACCCATTTGGCCTCCTATGCGTAGACTCTGAAGTACTTGTATAGAAATATAGATGAATGATTACGTAGTTGTTGTCTTCAACATCCTAATCATCATAATCATGATCGTTATTACCACCACCAACATAACCGATCACCACCGGGTTTCTCACAAATGCCATTGTCGCTGTCATGGTTATCATCATAAATCGAGTTAATAATTTACTGTGTAATTATGTACTATACTATTTGCATTGCTGTACGAAACTTGATGTTGCACTGTTTATCAAGGATTTAGCTAATTCAGATTTCTGAAATGGTGTTCTAGGCGTCCATATAGTTAGCGGGATCTTGACCCCTTTTGGGACTCCTCTTGCGGCCAATCCTGATATTTTATGTTGAAATGTTATGTTTTTATTTGGCTTCAATAAAAGTGTTTTGATTGATTGATTTGATCATCATCAGCGTAAAAATCATCATAATCTCCGCTAGCACTATCGTCGCAATCACCATCACCACGTTGGCAATCACCATAACTATAACCACAGCAACCTACATAATCTGAAACCAAAGTTCTAAACGTACATGATATATAGGCTAAATAATAATATGCGTACCGTTAACTAATCATTTTATCATTTTATAGGCAATTTATAATAATCTTTTCAAAATTAATTTAGGTTGCAAAACTTGCACTTTACAGAACTCAGCATGTTACTAGTACTGCTGTACTAGGATGTAATGTAACTGGATGTTACTAGTTATTGCCAATACGGTAATCCCAGATCCAACTGCAAGCTACACTAACAGATCATAAAGTCGAAACTTATAACTTGTTACTTTAATGGAACTGAGTAGCCTAATTTACAAGCTAACAGAATAATTACTTTGTGAAATGAGAACAATTAAGATTATCAAGAAAAAAACTTTAAAAAACTTCTTCCTTGATTTCTGCCTTGCATATTCTTCATCAATATCATCAAACTGCATTTACATAAATTATGTTACAGCTTCGTTACTTTCGGCGCACATATCCAAAAGATTTTACAGAATTTGCTTCAACTTCTTCATCTGTTTTTGACTTCACCATTTCGTCCCACAAATCTAAGTCATCACAAGCAGCAACAGTGGTTTCGGTTGAACTCGATGCACTTATTCCACTGTTGGTGCTCGCAAACGCAGCGCTTAAAAACCATGTAGTTTATATCCTTCGTTTTCTTTTAAAAGTTTTTTTTTTCTGTTTTCATACCCCTTTGGATATGATCGATTCATTATAAATGTCAATGACGGTTCACTTTTCAGAATATAATATAATACTGCTAATGTTCCGTTATACTAAATTAGGTCATTTCGGAATTTTCACCCGCTTGCGCCCGGTCACCGTGTCAACAATGTATCAATATAGTCAACACAGAATGCGAAATATTAGAGTTTTGGCCTTGAGCCTTTGACGTCTGGCGTCGGTCGCTAGGAACGCCTGTACAGACTGTGAGTGTGATTCTGCGACTTTGGTCAGTATTAAGTAAGTAAGTAGTAACTAACTAGCGTTGGAAACGTTTCACGGTACAGCACTAAATTATTTAAAATTATACAAAAATAGGAATTTTCTACAACAATTTGAATTAATTTCTCCGGAATTTGGGGTTTTCAAAAACTTGCGGGTCCTAAGCCATGGCTTATCTGGATTATGCCTTAATACGGCACTGAAAGTAGAGCATCAACACCAGGCCCAGAATAGAATAAGGGTCGTTGATTAAGAATGTCCGCAAGAGAGGGGTCGAGGAGTCACCCGTCCCCAGACAAGAGGAGGGAGGAGTGTTTCCCAATGTGGACGTTCACATAATTTTATAACTTTAGTGTATACAGTCATTTCAGTAAATAAGTAATGCCCAATACGGACATCCGCACCTAAATTTGGTAAATAAGGTTATGTTAGTACAGCCTGGATATCAGATTGCAGATAATCTGTACTGCGTAGGATCTAATTAAAATACGTTTGCTGGATGCGGTTACAGAGTAGACCACCCCAATAGCACAATTAGCCCCACAAGATCAACAGCGTAGCTGAATCTATACATCGTATGCCGCTGGAGGGCGGTTATGTCAAATGTGGACAAGGCCAAGCAGAAAGGAGTCCAAAGGAGGTCATTATTACACAAGCCGTATAAGTACAAACTCAAGGGGACAAAAATCTGAAAATCAAGTGACAATTTAAACTGTCGGTAAAAGCAATCGCTCGCCGAGGTTTAGAAATTTACTGCGCTTGTTCATGGCCAATTATTGGTTCGTACAATTGGATATATTCGCTATCACACTCTAGTTCGCAGTAATTGCTCTTCGGATTTTCTCCACTATTCAGAGATTTCTCGACCTGCGGTTGTTCAAGGACAACTATTGGTTGGTACAATTGCAGATGTTCGCTGTCACATTGTAGTTCGCAGTAATCGCTCGCAGAGGTTTCCAAATTCTGTGCCCCATTATTCAAAGATGTATCGACCTCTGTGGAATTGACGCTGCTGTAGATGGGAAACGTTGAACCAGCGTTTTCGTTTAGACTGGATACCTGAGCGTCGTCCATATCAACGGCTTCGTTTCTGTCAGTTTCGAGATCAGCGTCTGACGATTTCACTTGTTGCCTCTTTTTTTAAACATATAATACGATTTTCAGTTTGCAAAAATTGTTATTGAGAATAGAAATTAATAGTGATTAATTTTAATAGCATTTATGTCTCACAGATAGAAACTATAGAACTATTACAGAGGTTTATTATAATTAGCTATGACGGAGGTTGTTCAGCATATCATGACGGAGGAATGTCGTCTTTTAATTAAGATATTTATAAGATTCATTGATATCTCTTACGTTACTTGCTCTGGGAACTAGCTCCTTATAAAAGATATAAACTACTCGATCAAAATATAAAAGTAATTAATATATGAATTATGATAGCAGATAAATGAAAATCTAATAATAAAACATTGAAATAAAACCCTAAATAAACATACTAAGAAGGAAGTGAAGCTCTCATACCGAATTCACTAAGGATTATCATCATCAGCCACACAACGATTCCTGTAGGCAATGGTTCCCACAAGAATGACGTGATCTGTAATCCAGTACCTCGCCTGAGGTCCCGTTTGCAAAATGGTGTTGGGGGAGTTTCTCACTTCCACTAAGTCAGTGGGTCCCTGGACATGAAAAATCACCGAGGTGCTTGTCTGCCATGACGTGACGAATGACGTAATCGCCAAATCCAAAATGGCCGCCGTCGGCCATATTGGAAAATTCACCTTTCTTGTTTCTTACAGTATCTGCATGTGTAATACCTCTAATATAACTGATTTAGGTATGTAGAATTCATTTTTGATGTTGTTTTCGTCATTTGGGGTCAAAATCCAATATGGCCGCCGTCGGCCATATTGGAAAATTCATGTTGCTTGTTTCTTACAGTATCTGCACGTGTAATACCTCTAATGTTACTGATTTTGGTATGTGGAATTCATTTCTGATATTATTTTCATCATTTGGGGGTCAAAACCCAATATGGCCGCCAATATGGCCGCCGTTGGCCATATTGGAAAATTCACCTTTCTTGTTTCTTACAGTATCTGCATATGTAATACCTATAATATAACTGATTTAGGTATGTAGAATTCATTTTTGATGTTGTTTTCGTCATTTGGGGTCAAAATCCAATATGGCCGCCGTCGGCCATATTGGAAAATTCATGTTGCTTGTTTCTTACAGTATCTGCACGTGTAATACCTCTAATGTTACTGATTTAGGTATGCAGAATTCATTTCTGATACTGTTTTCGACATTCAGGGTCATCTTTAGCTTGAAAGGTCATGGTCAATAAAATTTTGTTATATCAACGATTTGGATTATAACTTCACCGAATGAAGCAGTAGAAACATGTGTAATATCTGTAATGCAACAAATTAAGTCAAGCTAATTATGACATCTTAAATTCGATACTGATATTGTATAATGCTATTTGTCAATACCAACACATCAGTTAAGATTGTCCTAAAAATGTCAAGTAGTTGGCAACTTGGCATGCCCTGTGCACCATCCTCGTTGGATGTGGCCTCTGATCTCACTGCTCGTATGAGGGAGAGCGTCAATTCCAACAGAGGATATGATATAGTTTTCTACTCTCAGCTGGTCGAACGTCTCACAGATTGTAGTTGACCTGGCCCCTGCCCAGACATGTTCTCTGCTAATAGTACATCTTGCTCTAGCAGCGCATCTGTCTCTCCAAAGTTTGTCGGTTACTGTACTGGGTCACAGGCCACAGCTGCGTGTTTGGATCCCAACTTGCCCATGCAATCATCTCCGATCAAAATATGTACCTTGATCACTGCTTTGACCAGTGATGCTCCCAGTTTAGAAACCGCTTGATGCAGTGGAAGCTTGCGCCGCTTTTCACCAGTTCCATACTGCTGCCACATCTCCTCCGACCACAGGTCTTGGAAGTATGGTGTGTAGTGTAGCAGTAATGCGAAAGTGTCTGTGTCATTTGAGACTACGACAACTCTCTTGCATCGTTGCACAAGAACAGCCCAGTCTACATCTACAACCAGCCTGTCGTCTGCCTCCTCGATCCAGTTCAACAGGTCTGAGATCTTCATAACAAGTCACTGTTGCTGGAAGTGCGTCATCATCAGAAACAAGAGAGCTGGCGATGATGGTATCATCGCCGTATACGATCGACTGCTAGTGGGGCGGCCTGGTGCAAAATATGGAAGAATTGCTCACTTAAAGACAGAAGCATGAAATTTGGTACACGGTAGCAACATACCATGAGAAAAATTTTTGGCTATAGGGCCATCGCAGATTTGCTCCCTGGCCCCAATGGCAGCCATTTTTCAAAATGGCCGACCGAAGTTGAGATTTTCCAATATCTCAGCTTCTAGTTCACTTAGAATCGTAATCCTGGTGTCTAAACATACATACTTAGGGACAAGGATTCCAATAGAACCAATTGCAAACACTTATCTACACGAGATTGGCAGCCATTTTCCAAAATGGCCGACCAAAAGAGATTTTTCAATATCTCAACTTCTAGTTCACTTAGAATCGTGATCCTGGTGTCTAAACATACATACTTAGGGACAAGGATTCCAATAGAACCAATTGCAAACACTTATCTACACGAGATTGGCAGCCATTTTCCAAAATGGCCGACCGAAGTTGAGATTTTTCAATATCTCAGCTTCTAATTCACTTGGAATCATAATCCTGGTGTCTAAACATACATACTTCTGGGCAGGAATTCCAATAGAACCAATTGCACACACTTATCTACACGATATTGGCAGCCATTTTCCAAAATGGCCGACCAAAAGAGATTTTTCAATATCTCAACTTCTAGTTCACTTAGAACCGTGATCCTGGTGTCTTAACATACATACTTACGGGCAAGGATTCCAATAGAACCAATTGCAAACACTTACCTACACAAGATTGGCCGCCATGGACGTCACTTTTGGCGACCGTGGCGATCCCCTAATTTCAAATACCAACTGTGATAGGCTCACGACGAGTCAACTATAATAAGTGCTGGTGGTGGCGGCAAGATGTTGTAGGCTTGAGCATATCTCAGTGACAGTGGGCTAAGTAGAAGTCTGTAGTTTGAAGTTATATGCATATATTGTTAGAGTGCTTATTTTATATAGAAGTGATTAATTATATATATATATATATATATATATATATATATATATATATATATATTCCGCAACCTGCGATCCCTCAACGGCGGAGTACCTTCCCGACTATCGTCTGAACATAGGTAGGTACTGGTATCGCCTTACTTTCCCCACGACATGGACATCCTGCTGTGTACGCAGAATTTCTGCGTGGCAACTTCACAGTAAAGAAGGCATTCTCCAATATCGCCATAGACCAAGCCCATGAGCAGAACAACGCCTGTGTGAAGGATGATGGCGGTGCTGTAGGCCTCACACAGAACCCGCAAGCTCTACTACGATAGATGGTGTCTGGACCAGAGAAGAGTTCCAGGCATCGATTCAGAAACCAAAAATGGAATCTGATCTTCGACATCATGAGCAGACAAAAAGCACGCAGGTAACATTTTTCAACCAGGTAAAGGCTCTCAGCAATGTGATCGAGGAGATGGGAAGCCCATTCATTGACGACAGCAATGACCTACTTGTCCTGGACAGCAGAGATCTGGCTGGTCCTGCAGTGATCAACACAATGCGCAACATCGGGAAAACCAGACAAAAGCAGCACGAAACATTTGTCAACGAACGTCTTGTTAACCAATCACGACATGTCAATGACCTAATCAAACGAAACAACTTGCCTCTCTTCAATCGTCCACCTGTACGGGACAAGGCAAGAGCAAAGCACCAGCCGTCATCTGTGAAGAGTGACACTTCACTTTTCTCCAGGCTGTACATCTCCTGTCAGACACGTGAAGGAGACCTTGACGAATTCTTTGCACACGAGAATCAAGCATTCCCACCATCACTGCTGAATATGGGCAAATTGCGGCTAGGAACCAAGTCAGACATTGTGAGCTGCCTAGAAGAGCTGGTTCCCACTTCAAAAGATGACGCCATTCCAGATATCCACCCAGGCCCTTCACTGGGCGTACCTATAGTGTTGATGCTGTTATTCTGGATGGAGCAGTCATAGTCAACATGCTCAAGCCTGGCACTGCATCCACCTTCTCAGATTATGCCTCCCATATTTTCTTGCCCTACATCACAAGACAGCTGGAGCATGTGCACAGGGTCGATGTGGTATGGGATGAATATGTGCATGGCAGCTTGAAGACATACACACGCAGTGTGACGGGTAAGGGAAGCCGAAGGCGAGTGGAATCGTCCAATGCCCTACCTAGAAAGTGGCAGGAATTTCTAAGAAACGACGAAAACAAGTCAGAGTTGTTTTGTTTTTTGAGCCTGCAAATAGCGAAACTTATAAAACAGACACAGAAAGACAGATCATCGCCACATACCACAAGGACGTGCTCTGTACTCAGCCAAGGGACACAACTGGACTTGCTCCTTGTACTCAGGAGGAAGCCGATACAAGGATTTTCCTGCACGTCTCAGATGCTGCCAAACACGGCTATCGTAAAGTAATGATCCGCACTGTTGACTCTGACGTGTTGGTGTTAGCCATAGCAGCAATTCAGCAGCTCAGCATTGACGAACTGTGGGTTGGTTTTGCCTCCGGAAAAAGCTTCAGGTACCTACCAACCCCTGAGATGGCACGTGCTCTCGGTCCAGAGAAGTGTGTGGCTTTGCCCTTCCTACACATTTAGCGGATGTGACGCAGTATCATACTTTGCTGGCCGCGGACGAAGGACTGTGTGGGACATTTGGAAGACATTCAACGACGTAACCCCAGCCTTCTGTACCTTAGCATCAACTCCCAGCTCTGTTGAGGGTCAGCTCGATGTACTGGAGCGCTTTGTAGTTCTTCTGTACGACCGTGCGAGCAGTGAGGAGAAAGTGAATGAGGCACGGAAGCAGCTGTTCTCACAGAAAGACAGACCAATGGATGGCCTTCCACCAACTCAAGCTGCACTTGTGGAACACACAAAGAGAGCTGCCTACCAGGCAGGTCATGTCTGGGCACAGATGTTTGAGGCTGTTCCCAAGCTACCTTGTCCTGGCGAATGGGGGTGGCTGCAAACGATCGAAGGAGGCTGGGAAGTGAAGTGGACAACACTCCCAGAAGCTTCTCATGCCTGTTCTGAACTGCTCATATGTGGCGGCGAGAAGGGCTGCAAGGGACAGTGCAAATGCGTGAAAGCTGCTCTACAGTGTACTGGTCTCTGTCTGTGTAGAGGCCTATGTGACCGTGAATGACTTGGACGATGTTGGGCAGTACTTTCTCTGGAAACTGGTTTCTAAAATGTGGACTAACTGTTATATAATATACATTGCTGTTCAATATACATTTATGAGAACATTAATAGCATGCTGAATTGCTGATATGCCATCATTTGTTTTATTTCCACATGAATTTGAACACACCACGAAGTTTCATAAATATTATGGTGAAATAAATTGGCGTAGCTAGGAATATACTATGCTTATGACAGTTGAGTTTTCAAACGGGGGGGGTACAATTGCTTGCAATTAGTACCATTTGAATCCTTGCCCCTAAATATGACAGTTTAGACACCAATAATAATAATATTCCAAGATCATTATTCTAAGTGAATTAGAAGATGATATATTAAAAATCTCTTTTGGTCGGCCATTTTGGAAAATGGCTGCCAATCTCGTGTAGATAAGTGTTTGCAATTAGTTCTATTAGAATTCTTGCCCCTAAGTATGTATGTTTAGACACCAGGATCACGATTCTAAGTGAACTAGAAGTTGAGATATTGAAAAATCTCTTTTGGTCGGCCATTTTGGAAAATGGCTGCCAATCTCGTGTTAAGTGTTTGCAATAAGTGTTTGCAATTGGTTCTATTGGAATCCTTGTCCCTAAGTATGTATGTTTAGACACCAGGATTACGATTCTAAGTGAACTAGAAGCTGAGATATTGGAAAATCTCAACTTCGGTCGGCCATTTTGAAAAATGGCTGCCATTGGGGCCAGGGAGCAAATCTGCGATGGCCCTATAGCCAAAATTTTTTCTCATGGTATGTTGCTACCGTGTACCAAATTTCATGCTTCTGTCTTTAAGTGAGCAATTTTTCACCAAGCCGCTCTACTATGCAAACAATATCTCTAACCAGCAGCTGCAGATTCCGCTTGTTTTCCTGCGATTCCCAGAACTGTTCAGGTTGGTGAGGAATGGGTGTGTTCTGTGTACCTGTTCATGCCAATAATGGTGATGCCTGATGCTGAGTCAGTACACCTCATGCGTTCTCCTTTCTTAAGAGACATCACAATGTAGGAGTCAGATACCAGATGGATGAACTTCACATTTTTGGCAAAGGAATGAAGCGGATGTTATGATGGCGTCGATGACCACACCCATATTGGGGAACTGTGTATAGTGTGTAAGTGGCATCTGCCGCATCTTAGACATGAAATCTACAACAACATTTATGAGTGGCAACAGTAGACTGATTGCATGAGCAAGGCGGGATCCAAACATGCAGCTATGGCCTGTGATCCAGCACAGTACAGTATCTGACAACCTTTGGAGAGACAGATGCGCTACTAGAGCAAGATGTACTATTAGCAGAGAGGTACTTTGTACATGTCTGGGCAGGGGCCAGGTCAACTACAACCTGTGAGACGTTCGACCAGCTGAGACTTGCCGTTCTGCTGCAATTTTGTGGGTCATATTCTGTCATGGTAAGGCAGAAAACTCGTCCGGTAAAAACCTGCACCTCAAACTTGCTTGGCCAAATCCAAAACGATCTAAATTGACATTTTTGAGAACAATCTTAACTGATGTATTGAAATATAGCATTATACAATATCAGTATCGAATTTAAGATGTCATAATTAACTGACATAATTAGTTTGACTAATTTGATGAATTATAGATATTACACATGTTTCTACTGCTTCATTCGGTGAAGTTATAATCCAAATCGTTGATATAACAAAATGTCCTTGACCGTGACCTTTCAAGCTAAAGATGACCCTGAATGTCGAAAACAGTATCAGAAATGAATTCTACATACCTAAATCAGTCAAATTAGACGTATAACATGTGCAGATACTGTAAAAAAACAAGCAAAATAAATTTTCCAATATGGCCGACAGCGGCCATATTGGCGGCCATATTGGTTGTTGACCCCCAAATGACGAAGATAATATCAGAAATAAATTCTACATACCAAAATCAGTAACATTAGAGGTATTACACGTGCAGATATTGTAAGAAACAAGCAACATGAATTTTCCAATATGGCCGACGGCGGCCATTTTGGCGGCCATATTGGTTGTTGACTCCCAAATGACAAAAATAATATCAGAAATGAATTCTGCATACCAAATTCAGTAACATTAGAGGTATTACACGTGCAGATACTGTAAGAAACAAGCAACATGAATTTTCCAATATGGCCGACGGCGGCCATATTGGATTTTGACCCCAAATGACGAAAACAACATCAAAAATGAATTCTACATACCTAAATCAGTTATATTAGAGGTATTACACATGCAGATACTGTAAGAAACAAGAAAGGTGAATTTTCCAATATGGCCGATGGCGGCCATTTTGGATTTGGCGATTACGTCATTCGTCACGTCATGGCAGACAAGCACCTCGGTGATTTTTCATGTCCAGGGACCCACTGACTAAGTGGAAGTGAGAAACTCCCCCAACACCATTTTGCAAACGGGACCTCAGGGGAGGTACTGTATTACTGGGGTTGCGCGGCTAATATAGATTTTCGGGGCTTAGGTTGGTCACGTGGTACATCCGGGGTTCAAATCTCAGGGGCAAACTAATCAGGCAGGACTGACCGAAAATGATCCCTACCCCGGGCGCATGGGCCAGGGACCTGTCGGGAAGATGGATCACTTCGGCCGGATATGGTGATGATAACTTTATCTGATATGACACACACTGTCGCTTTTTCCTAGGGAGAAAGGCATGTATGTGGGTGGTTAACTAGTATCCCCGTGTAACTCTTCTATAGCGCCTTTTCTACTCTGTGATAGAAGGACAAAGTGAACAAACGAATGACAGAGATGTTCCATAGATCCAAACAAGATTAATTCTGTAATTTAATGATTAATTATTTTATTTATTTAGTTATAGGGTGACTCGATAGGTCGAGAACGATTTTGAATGCAGACAAATATATGTTATACACAATATAATATGGAAAGTTGTATACTGGAGGATAGGTTGTTCAAATGAGAATCTTACGCAAAAAAATTAGATCACTAGCTCACTTATTAAAATTTTGGCGCCAATATTTGTGACGTCATCAAATTCGTGCCAAGCAAACGTAAACAAGCAGCATTATCATTGACTAGTGAATACGCCGATTAGGTAATGGCGGCCATAAATGAATCATAAATTAGGGGTCAAGCTATTACATTATCGGAAGAAAAGTACAGTTACAGTGTTATAGGAAAAAAATGGGGTCGTTCTAAATCGTGGATTAGCAAGTGGGCCAAACGCTACAAGCAGAGTCAAAACGAGACGCTGCGGAATCGATATCACGGTGGTCGAAAGTCCGTGCTGACTGCTGCCGCTCAAAAACTGATCAAACAGTCTAAATATAGACGAGGACACAGTTTGCGAAAATTAGAACGTCGGTTAAAAGACAAATGCCTTGCTGGAAGCAAAGAGACAATCAGGCGTTATATGTGGACGACGCTGAATGGATGAGTTTCAAGAGACAAAAAGTCCCAACGTTAACTGATGCTTATAAAGTTCGCCGAGTAAACTTCGCGAAGAAGTTTAAGGATATTGATTGGTCGCGTGTTATGTTCAGTGATGAATCGCCCTTCAAACTCTACCACGTACCTAACAGTAAGAACGACGTTGTGTGGGGATCACAAGAAAGTTCTGTTCCGTGCGCTCCACGGGTGAAGTTCAGTCCCTCAGTTCTGGTGTGGGGAGGCATGGCATCTCTTGGATTAACAAAACTTCATATCATTCCAAATAAACCTTCAGTCACTTCGAGTTATTACATTAACGAGATACTGGAGAAAGAGGTCAAACCCGCATTCCAGCGAACTGCAGTCTGCGCTCAGAAAACAGACACAAAAATGTTTCATAATAACGGCGAAGGATTATTTCAACAAGACGGTGCACGTGCACACACATCAAAAGCCTCAGTCGAATGGTTCAACAAAAATATCAATGGATACATCTCATCGGGGGACTGGCCGCCTAATTCGCCGGATTTGTCACCAATAGAAAATGTTTGGAGTATTATGGCGGCAACTGTTTATGCCGATCCCGAACCCCAGACATTGAACACCTTAAAACGTCGGCTTCGTAAGGCATGGAATCGATACCTCTGACAACTCTGAAAAATCTAATCGGCTCGATGCCTAATCGACTTGAGGCTGTAATAAAGAGTAAAGGAAACATTATTAAATGCAAAATGATAATTTTTATTAATTAATTAATTATGTGTGGATTAACAATGATGGTCGTACAATATCGTTTTCGGCCTATAGTAACTGGACGTTTGCTTGGCACGAATTTGATGACGTCACGGATATTGGCGCTAACATTTTAATAAGTGATCTAATTTTTTTGCGTAACATTCTCATTTGAACAACCTATCCTCCAGTATACAACTTTCCATATTATATTGTGTATAACATATATTTGTCTGCATTCAAAATCGTTCTTGACCTATCGGGTCACCCTATAGTTAATTATTATAATCAATTTCATAATTGTCACTTGTAAGGTTCTTATTGTGAAGGGCCAGCAACCCCAACTCCGTGGCCAAGTTCAAGTTGCAACTCTTCTCCCACGCAGATGATGCGTAGGCGTATTGTTTCAAGTTGTTACCAAGAGGCGAGCATCAATACCCGTCGTCTGATTGTTTGTGTAGGTTCTACTCCCGTGGCCTATCTAGCATTCACGCATCGAACAGGACAAGTCTTTCTGTATTTTCCGTAATGACATAAGTTCTTCAATGACGATAACGACCAAAACAGCAAGGTCACAACTGACCCTAACTAACTGCAGCCTTAAACTACCGCTTACTCCCGTGCTGTTCAACATGCGACCTGGAGGCTGATTTTAAGTGGTCCGCCAAAGCTCGCTAAATTTGTGCAATTTGTGTAAAAATAAAGTAGAAGACATATTTCATTCATGTACTTTTGGCTCTGAACTATTATAAAGCATGCTATGCATGGCTTACATACTTGCTACAATATTCCATTATAAAATTTAATACAGTTAATAAGTTTCAGTAAATGTATTCGTTGCTATTGGATTTACCGGTGCGGCCCTCGGCTTCAAAAATAAATTCTTCGGTGGCCATCGATATAAAAAAACGGTTGGACAGCACCAACAGTAGTTGGCTTAAACGAACTGACGAAACTACTAAGCTACGTAATTACTCAACAGCGCCCTACACTGGCATACGGCTTCGTAGTTCAACAACTGGCGATCGTCTTTATATCTATAACGAGAAAATGATGACTCAATACTTATTCACTACGGTACTGACATCTGATTACTGATTCACTGACTGATTCACTCATTACTCTCTTCTTCCCTCTGGCTATCTAAAACCTTCACTTTTGTACTTTTCTGCAGTACCGAAATACGCCCGGTACGGGGAATCTAGCGCATCAGTGCTCTTCACCACCTCTCCTTCGAAAAGTTAACCGTCCGTACCAATCTGTAGGAGTGGAACCGGTACCGTTCATGGTTTAAGCCTGGTACCAATCTTGAATCGAAATCGGTACAGATACATGGCAGAACCGGTACCATTTTATCAGAACACAACCGGTCAGTAACATAGGAAAGGCCCGGTACAATTATCAAGTCGGTGCCGCTAAAAATACAGGCCTACCAATAATTAATCGCATGGCGCATCGACAAAACTGGTATCGCACTAAGTGACCTCATTAACTGTATCTGCACCCAATAACCTTGTATGCACTTCACCTCGGGGCCGAAATTTCGCTACATTATTATTACAGTTTTATTAATCATTGAAGTTTTTACTTCTAAGCGTGATTTACTTCTAAGCCATTTTTACATTTGTATTCATCTCTTTATCCATTCACCTACATGTATTTATCTATTGATTTATTTATCTATTTCATCTTTTGTATATTACGTACTCTACTATCAATTTATTAATTCACCTCTTCAAGGAAACTACTCAGAGGTTTCATCTCTTTATCCATTCACCTACAATCCTACATGTATTTACCTATTGATTTATTTATCTACAACTTTTGTATATTAATCTACTATCAATTTATTAATTAATTTATTCGTTCAAACATCTATATAGCACCTCTTCAAGGAAACTACTCAGAGGTGCTCCCGACTCCAGCACGGTCAAAAACAACAGTTTTCAAGCTCTTGTAGAATATGTATGAGAGTGACCTAGGGAACAGGCGAAGCTCAAGAGGGTGGCCATTCCATACCGCCGAGGCTACTACAGAGAGAGCACCCCCTTCCTCGCAGAGCGTAGGGAGCGACTACTCCGAGTACCCGACACAGGCCGACAAAGGTCCCCAGGTAGTTGGAGCGAGGCCTAGTTGGCATCGCCATACTAAGGAGACGACCCTGTACTCCATACGCTGACGGACAGGGAGCCAGTCCAGCCTGCAATTTCCCACATGACCGAATTTGGGTATTTGACCGATAAGTCGCGCTGCAGAGCGTAGAATACGTTCAAGGAAGGCCAGCCGTCCACATGGTAAGCCAGAATTAAGGGGTAGGCAATAGCCGAGGCGAGCTGAGACGAAAGCACGCACAAGTGTAGTTGCAGGGCCCGTTGAGAGAGAGCCAGCGACAGTGCGTGTATATTCAAGTAGTCTTCTATTCATCCACTCATCTATTAATCCATGTTTTCATGTATTCCTCAATTCATCAGTTTTATGCGTATGTTTACTTTTCTATTTTGCTATTTATATATTAATTTATTTATGTTTTTGCTGTAATTTTAAATGGAAATGGACTTTTGAAAATCTTTACTTCGAACTGTGACGACTAAAACTGAAGCATAGATTGCAGAGGCATACATGTAGCTGGGGGGGCCCGTGGCGCTTTGGATAACAGCTGGCACAGAGACCGAGAGGTACCGAGTTCGAGCCCCCGTTGGGCGGATTTGCTTTGTAGGCTGCTATTAGCGCCGTTGCATTACATGGCTGTCTGTTCTGTTAGTAGTTAAGATTTCAATTGCATAACATGTAAATGTACAGCGCAGTGCGTTTGTCAGGCGCTTAATAAAGAAAAGATTATTATTATTATTATTATTATTAGCTGGGTTAGGCACAGGAACATGTGTCCCCGGGCGCCAGAGGAAGGGGCGCCAAAATGATGGTTGAAATTAATAATTTTAATCCTGATTTTAATGCAATTTTTACTAATTTATCCCAAATATATTTATAAGATTTAAGTATAGCGCGCCCAAATATTCAGTTACAACCTCATTAGGCAACTTAGAAACCAGTTGAAGGCATGATTTTGGCGTCCAATTGAGCACTAAGGGGCACCAGTTACTTATTACAAATGACATATCCACAATGCAAGATTGTTAGGCTAGTCAGAATGAGAAAAGTTGTTTTCTAATAGAATCACGAATCGGTTCCAGCTAAGGGGTAGTCAGTGTCAGATTAAGGTATGGCAACAGCAAACAAACAAGGGCAGAACACGCGAGAGCAGGTCGACAATGCATACTCCCTCACTCCATCTTTCTATCATTCCCTCCATCCCGAGAATACAAGGACGTCCATACCTGGGCAAATTCCAAGTGGTCACTTGTGAACTTGCTCCCTTACAAAGACTGGACGGACGGACCATTGCGTGACTCCTCTCCATCAATCTGCCCATTATCATCATCATCATCATCACCATCATCGTCGTCGTCATCATCATCATCATCATCATCATCATCATCATCATCATCATCATCATCATCATCATCATCATCATCATCATCATCATCATCAACAGCAACAGCAACAACAATAACATCATCAGCATCATCATCATCATCATCATCATCATCATCATCATCATCATCATCATCATCATCATCATCATCATCATCATCGTCAGGGTACTGCCAACCGTCCGAGTCTTTGGCTCCAAGTGTACCTTCAGCCGTCATATTTATTTTTACCAGCTCCTCGAAGGAGGTGCGGAAATCAAGACCAAGAGCAGCCTTGTGTGATTCTTTCTGCTACGGTCCAAGCGGATCAAACAGTGACCGCGAGGTAGCACTATCATTTTAAAACCCTGTTACCAATAATTAATAACGGAGTCTCTAAGTCGTTCATCGATTTCGTCTTACCTCCGATAAATGACGACAACTATTACGACTATTGCTGGCAGAATGAAGAGGCAGACAATCACCATGACGACAGTTAGCGCCTCTGTAAGACAAATAAGATGACTAATTATTACTACAGGTATTACTAATATTGATGATGATGATATATTCGTTTATTTATCAAGCAGGAAGACTCACCGCTTCACAACTTACATATATACACAAAGGCTACTATAAAGAAAAAAAGGGAGTAATGTTAGTTTCAGGCTACGTAAGAAACGTCTGTAGCTCCGGTACCTAATGCTCTATTTGCAACTATATTGCCCGACCCTGGGTATGTTCTCCATGCTTTCTCACTCGAGTTCATGAATCACAATACTCTTTTACCGCCACATCATCATAACCGTGAAATTCCACGTCCCGACCCCACACTAGAAAGGGATACATTAGCAGGGATTCATTACCAGGATGAGTTACACTTATCAACATGTGTTACAACTTCAATACTCATAATTATTTCTATACAATATTATTACTTCTGTGTTATTTTACATCCTATTTCGATGTTATAATGTGCGTTTGCAAATGATGTAAAAAGGATTATACTTACTCACTTACTTACATACTTACTTACTTACTTACTTACTTTACTTACTTACTTACTTACTTACTTACTTACTTACTTACAAGGCATCAATCGATGGTGCACCAGAAGCCAACCATAATGAATTCAATACCCATTAAGGTTATACCAAAGCGACAGAAAGACAGGCTACGTTAATGAAACAGCAGAAGAATGCGAAGAATGTGAAGAATGCGAAGAGTAGAAAGAAAAAGGAGAAGGAGAAGAAGAAGAGGAAGAGGAGGAGGAAGAAGAAGAAGAAGAGAAGGAGGAGGAGCAGGAGGAGGAGCAGAAGGAGCAGGAAGAAGAAGAATGCGAAGAATCCGAAGAATGCGGCAGTATTTGTTATGGTTGATCCATCTGAGTCAGCCATTTTGTATAAAGTGTTAGTTACTTCATTTTCTTAGCCCAGTATATAAAGCGATTGGCGAGTTCTCTCCCTCGCTGTTCGATCTTCCCACTGACAATGCACGGTCAGTGTATTCATTGCGAGTATAGCTGAGCTGGCTAAGGGCGCAGATCAAGTAGAAATCTAGAAACAAATTTCTGCCCTGACTGGGATATGAACCCCGATACGTTGGATAAAGCCAGCTGAAAATACAAGTCTTTGAACTGAGACCGAAATGACACCAGACACTGCTCTAAAGGAACAGCTCCGGGAGACAATTCCAAAATATGCCGACCTTGGTATATGGCTCGAAGAGTTTTTGGACTAGCGCATCACATGTGGGAGTCCTCACCATTGACTGAAGATGGAACAGACATTATTCGGCTAAGCCAGTAACTGATGATTTATTATTATCGCAAATTGAACAACAGAAGTACAATTATGCAGTGATTATGTCTAATAACTAAACATGCATTAAATTAAATCAACCTCAATGGTCTGTGATTGACAGCTTCAAGATTACTAAATTTATCGCCTTACAGGTAAATTAAACAGCGGTCCCAACACCTTTTGGAACAAAGTCAAATCAAAGAGTCGATTATTAGTAACCTGGCCTACGCTTAAATTTCCTTTTCTTGTCCTTACTTTGTCAATTTCCCAAAATGGCGGGAGCCCTCTAAAACTCTAGAAAGAAGCGCTAAACAAACTCTACTAAGGGGACCTTTGGCAAACCAAACAGCACGTAACGTTTCAAGTTACTGTTTTACATTAATTGCCCAAACACAAGTAACCCTTAAAAGTAATGATACGACAGAGTTAACTGCTTCTTCAATTAGTTTTAAATCGAAATCGCCCCTCTAAGACGCCATTTTCTTCAAACCAAAACGAACAAGACTTGACGTCACTAACTACTGCACACCAAAGATGACGTTGACAAAGAAAGAGCCAATCACAAAAGGGGCGCTCCAATTTGCTGCACTGCTATTGGTGTAATTAACCGTTACGGAAAACGGGTCAAGGGTGCATTGTAACGCTGATCCGTAGTGAGGCTCGGAGCTGACCCGAGTCTTCACAGTAAGGCTAAAGTTCCTTATAGGCCTAAAGACATAGGCAGAAGACATCAGACTGTGGCCGCGCCAGAGCAAAGAGGATTTGAACCCGAAGCCTAGCACCACCTTTCCTCTGACTTACTCTCAGGACCTTCCACAGCGACACGAAGCTTCCTCAGTCGATGAAACGATGTGGGCGACATCTGTTGAGGCGAGGGGCGGCGTTACATTATTACTGTGACAGCGCTATAGAATTCAGTAGGCCTACGAGAGATTGGATTTTTAGCATTCAGAAAATATATGACGTCAATTGATTATTTGGAGAAATAAAAAAATACGGTTATATTTTCTGTCCAATCCAAACGCAAATTTCGCTGCAAATATTATAAACGCTGTCTGTCACTTAACATTATTATGCACTCAATAATTTAAAGCCCTAGCAGTAGATGCATAGGCCGATTTATATGTGTCAGTGTCGACATTACTCTTGCGGCTGTGTCACTTACTGTCTATTTCAAACACTCGTAAATACATACTTCCAACAGCCCGTATTATCATTTACCTGCTTAAGGGGCAACACAAAGTCCAGTAGTTGGCGGCGCCATTAAGTAGGATGGGTATACGCTGGCACAAATTTAAAAATCTCGGTTATGGTAGCCAGCTAACGAGAATGTTAACACACCAGCCGTCTCTCTATCCTTTCTGTTCTGTCTCAAACACTAAAGGTTTGATTTTAGGTTGTCTCCCCTCTTTTCATTATCTAGAAACTGTCTCTGAATAAGCAAACAGTATATGGGTATATTTCACAACCGGAGGCAAATTAGATAAATTTCCGTCTTCTCCTTCGTACGGCTTACACAAAGAGTAAAATTATCATTTATAGTTTTAAAATACATTGTAGGGCATGAGTTAGTTATAATAAATTATTTCTGTTATATTATTTAGATGATTAGTATGAGAAAAAAATTATAACGTCCAATTTTACCCGAAATTGCATTGTCTTTTCTAATGGTGAGTCAATTCAACGTTACGTAAGGGTAACAGCTGAAGCGCTGAACTGATGTTTTATAATTTTTAGATCATTAACTTACATATATCCATTGCTCCAAATGGTTTTTATTAACTTAATAACGAACTAAATAATTAAAAAATAAATAAAACCCTCTGTCTTCAAATATTGGTTACAACACCGTTACGAATGGGTTTCCGCCATCTGTGGAGTAAATTGAAAACTCTCGGTTTTTGAATTGGCATCTTCGAAAGCAGGGAACCAGTCTGCATTGATTTTACCAACAAGAAATCAATATGGATGTTTGCTTCTGTTGACAATTTTCGGAAATTTATCCGGTAATGTAATAGTATAAAAAAGATTTACAACTCCGTGACGGTAATTATTGCACTTTGCGTATATATTTAATTTTTTAATTTCAAAAATAATATTGAAACTGACAGCCTGACCACTATAAACTAACTATTTTTTGTATATTAACTCGTCCGGTAAGCATGGAGATCTAATTATGAATATTTTACAACTCCGTTACTACAACTCCGTTACATTATTTTCTATTAAAATGAATTTATTTAATGGTACATGTAGATAATTTGTCGTCAAAATAATTTATTTTGCTGTGTAATAATTTAATGCACACTTAATACTAATTAATCACTAATTATAAACAGTGGCGGTATATTGTATTGGGTATTTATTAAGTAACGGAGTTGTAAATATTTAGGAATCAAAGTTGTATGTGTTTCACATAGTAAAAAAACTAAGATAAAAAAATTAGGCCAAATCTGGCAAATTTAAGCACTGCTCAATATTAAGTATGCTTCGCACAGCTAGTAAATTATTTGTGTAAGAAAGTTTTTTTATTTTGCATGACTATTTTTCTCTAATTCTATTTCTGAATTTGACGCCGGTTGTGAAATATACCCATATAGAGAGGGCACCTCGACGGGAAAAGGTCGGTAGTCCGACCATTTTGATAGTCCGAAGGTTAAATATAGTCCGAAGGTTTTATGGTAAAAAATATATGTGTATGTACATATGTATATACATGAACATTTTATGCATATATACATGCATGTATATGCATCTATATATATATATGTATATATTTATGTATGTATATATGCATAAATACATACATACATGTACATATACATGAATACATACATGTATATATACATGAATACATATATATACATGTATACATGAATACATACATGTATATATACTTGAATACATATATATACATGTATGTGGGGCGCGGTGGTGTAGGGGATGTTCGGTGCCTTGCAGCCGGAGGGTTGCAGGTTCGAATGCAAATCAAGCCGCCGAATAGAAATCCTGGGCAAGTCCTTCACTCGCTGATGCGCTTCGGCGTGAAACTCCGATTCAGTGTCCGCGCTGTAGTCGGGAGCGCCTCTGAGTAGAAATCTTCAAGGGGCGCTATAACAAGTGCTCATACATACATACATGCATACATACATATATATATACACACAAACATATATATGTATATATATACCTATAAATATACTTACACATGCCTATACATACATATAATTATATACACAATATTACACATATAAATATACCTATATATATACATAAGTACATATATATATATAACATAGCATAACATAACATTTTATTCGGTAACCAACTTAATACAGGTTGCAATTACATCATGTTTATTCAATTATTGTCGGTTTACCCAGGAGACCCAAAAGGGGCCGAAGGTCGCCAGCCAGGGCCACCTGAGATCATTAGGTTAGAAAGAAGCTTCATGGCCATCTGAGTGGTGTAAAAAGAACTGAAACAGTAAATGCTTAACTAATATAAAAATAATTATACATAAACGTGAAAGGAGGTAAGAAAACAAGGTGCATACAGTGCAACGACAGGAAAAGTAAATAATAAGTGCACACTCCCAGGTTAGAATGACTTACTGTAGTGGTATTTCATAGGGGTGTTAAGTTTGACTATAGGGTGTATGGTTTTACACTCGTAGTTGAATGTAGGTTGAAAGCTCCCGTTTAAATAGCTGGAGAGATGGCAGAGAGCGAATAGGCCCTACTATGGGGAATACTATTCCAGGTTCTTGGTCCGGAACGTTTTATTGATGTAAGTTTAGTATTTGTACGGGCGAAAGGAATATAGAAAGGGTTAGTGTTTCTTGAGCATCGATTACGAATAATAGAATTAGGTTGGAAGTAATCTCTATAAGTTGTTGGTAGTTTATTATGGGTATATCGGTACATAAATATCCCAATTTGGACCTTCCTTATCTGATCTGGTTTTAATATTTGTAGGCTTAAAAATTCTGGTTTTGTATGAGCTCCATAAGGGAGTTTTGCAACAAATCTAATGGCTCGTTTTTGGAGGATGAGAAGTTTAGAAAGATTTGATTTGTAAGCTGAGGCCCAAACTATATTACAATAAGTTATGTATGGGTGTATGAGTGTATAGTAGAGGGCGGTTCTAGTCTGTGGTGGGAGGATTCTAGATTATGCGCATAAGAATTCCTAGGTTTTTTGCAATTTTTTTTGAGATATTAGATATATGATCTTTCCAGGATAGATGCTGGCCGACGTAAACTCCTATAGCTATAGAAACTTAGATGATTGAACTTGAGTAATACATAAGTACATACATATACACGTATATACATATATATATATACATATACCTGTACATATACACATACATCTATATACATACACATCAGTGTATTTAAATGGTAATTATTCATCAGAAGCTTTGCTGACATGCGGTGTACCACAGGGATCAGTGCTTGGCCCTCTTTTATTTATTTACATTATACACCACACCATTAGGAACATTGCTTGATAATCATTTGCTGAGATATAATTTCTATGCTGATAATACTCAAATCTACATTCATCATTCTACAAATCTGCCTCAGATGCTGTTTATGAATGTCAGAATATAAAGTTAAGTGACATCTGCAACCAGGAAATGATGGATGGCTATGGAACAGCGATCATTGGACAAACAGTAGCACTTCAAAGACCAATGAATGTAGAAGATTGTTACACTGAATCACTGCACATATGTAAACTCCACTGCTCACAAAGGAAACTCATGAGAATCAGCTTATTTTCAATCCTATTCTTCAAAACTGTTGGCTGTAAGTATATATATATTATAGAAAATATAAATGGTGTCGTAATGGGGACATTTTCACACAAGCTTAACTTTCCCACTCCAGCAATATTAACTCCTTCCACGGGTCCTGGTATGCTTTTAACAACTCCATACTTGCAACAGTCTTTTCGAACGTCTGACGCCACGGAATGAAGACATCAGATGTTGTGACGTTCTATGGGCCTGTATACACCGTGTTCCGATAAATGAAACATCGAGCATTGCGACATTGCAATCGTCGTGTCCAGAAAATATAAACCGGATATTGCGGTCTTAGCATAACATTGGCTCTCAGGAGTCTGACCTGCAACCGACCGAGCAACTCATCTGTCGTGAGCGTTTCGTTTAATTGAACGCCCTGTAAATAGATTCGTCTCCCATAGTAACTTCAAGTAGCTTTTATGAATACAGGGTACACTAATAAAGCATCAGTAAAGTATATGAAAGCTTTTGTCAATTACAAGATATGACTGATTTAAAAAACACCTTGGAACAGAACAGCATCATTATTGACTCCAACGGGCACTGAAATTAAATGGAATTATCTAAGGGAATTGCAAGAGTTGCAGAGTAATAAGGATTTGAGAGCTGCAAATAAACTTCACAAGCACCACACCCAGTGGAACAGACACAAAATGAAATTTCAAAACTCATCAGCAACAGTTAATTTCATAAAGATTATTGAATGACTTTTGTTATTTTAAACAGTATAGGAATCCTTTGGAAAATGGGTATAAAGCACCCATGAACTTGCAAAACGAGGGTTTGGTGACCATTTCTGCTTCATGCATGCAGGCCAGTATTTGATGGGGCTCAAACTTGCAAATGGACAGTTACATTGCAACAGTTTGTCAAATTTCATTGGCATTTAGGATTTATGTCTCTCGCTGAGTTTAATTGAATTAAACTTCACAAGTAATCTGCGGCATTTTTGCAGGCTACTCTTCAGACGCTTTAGCACGGCTTCCAGTCTCTGATGAACTTCAACCAGACGTCTTTTGGCATACTAAGGCTTGGCATGAAATATGGATGATCAGCATTGTCTTGAGATGAGCTTGCTGTAACTGCTCCTGGTGGTTCTGTGAGATGTAGTAATCCAGGAATTTGGCATTGGAAATCTGAAGAAAGAAATATCTTCAAACAATTGGCAGTTTATCTTGTAATAATGTTACAGCACAACTTCAACTGCTTGAGATTCATTCATTAATAAACAGAAGTTACACTTGGCATAGCTCTGAATATTGTAGGGCAGTGGCCACCAACCTTTTTTCGGCGAGGAGCCGCATGCGTGTTTTGGATTCCCACTCTTGTAAAAGACTATAATTAATATTCATACAATTAAGCCTACCATAGGTCAACGTGACACGCCACGTGACGCCAGCTAAGGCGCTATCAACAATCATTAATATGCATAACACTTAGCTTTAATCGTAATCGTAATCGTAAACTCGATATTTCTACAGCGCCCACAAAAGCGAAGTCGCGGGAACCCTGCAGCTTATTCACAGGCGCTTAACCAAAACAGAATCGATAGGCAGGGGGTCAAAATCCAGAGAGTCAGGCAGGCAGACAGTCAGACGGCTAAGGTGGATGATGCTTAGAGTTGTAATGGCGAGGAAGGTGAGGGGAAGAGAAGGAATCGGGATAGGATTTGTGAAAAAGCAGTGGTTTCAGTTTTGAGTGGAAGACCTGTGGAAAGATAGCAAGAGGTGAGGTTTTGGTGAGTTCATAGGATGGATCGGATATTTGTCGTATAGCACAGGCGGGAGTTTGTTCCAAAGAGGCGGGACAGCTATGGCTATGGAACGATTTGCAAATTTAAGCGATGAGGTGACGGAAGGGCGGAGCAGTGTGAGGGTGGAAGATGAACGGGTTGAACGAAGAGGTTGGACCGAGAACAACTGACGGAGATACGAGGGCTGAGAGGATTGAAGTGTATTGTAGGTGAGGGATAGGAATTTATATTCTATTCGTTCAGGAATTTTGAGCCAGTGGAGTGATTTCAAGACAGGTGTGATGCGGTGGTGTTTGGGGGTTTTGGTGACAGCACGGGCGAGGGCATTCTGAATGGCCTTGAGGCGATTAATTTGAGTGGTATCTATGTTGAGAAAGAGAGCATTGCAGTAATCTAATTTAGCGTGAACTATTTATGTGGCGATTGTTGATGAGGTTTTGAAGTCAAGCATAGGGCGGATTCTACGCAGGTCACGGATGTGCATGAAGCAAGAACGGGAAAGATGGGTGATGTGATCGGAAAAGCTCAGATTCTGGTCAAAAGTCACACCTAGGTTGCGGACAGGAGAATTTGCTATGAATGTGTGAGTGGATACAGAGTCAAGGCTGAGGAAAATAGAGGGATCTGGGATTTCTTGAGTTAGATACAAGTGTAAAAATGATGAAGTCCGTGACTAGTTGTCAAAATTATCTGTATTCAATCCAACTTGTATTTAAGCAAATGCTTAGTTTCACCAGTACAACTTCCATTTAGGTAAACGATTATTTTCGCCAATCCAGCTTCCGTTTTAATTTACCATATAGCATAATTTTGCAACGTAGTTAACCTACGGATTAACCTCATTACTCTTTAATCGCAAGACCGTATTAATAGGCCAGGAGCATTAGCTAAAAGGTGGAAATGTCTGATAACAAGCTGAATTTTTCAGGATAGGTCCAGGAATATGGGTAGAATAACATACTAAAAATCCCCGAAAATCCCCTTGGAGCTCTTTTAGAAATCCAAGATGGCGTCCAAAATGGCCACTTTTCCATTACTATCAGTTAGAAGGTGAAAATAGCTCGTAAGAAGCTCACATTCTCAGGATAGGTCCCGAAAAATGAGTAGAATAACACACTAAAAGTCCCCAAAAATCCCATTGGAGGTCTTTCAGAAATCCAAGATGGCGTCCAAAATGGCCGTCATTTTCCATTAGCATCAGTTAGAAGGTGAACATAGCTCGTAAGAAGCTGAAATTCTCAGGATAGGTCCCGAAGAATGAGTAGAATAACATACTAAAAGTCCCAGAAAATCCCATGATGTGTAATATACTAGGCAACAAGTCATGACACACACAAAAGAAGTCGAAATGCCGGTCGCCCTGCTGAGAGTGACAGTCTATGGTGGATAAACAATTTAAACAAGTGAAGTTTTACGCTGATATAGAATAGACAACTGAATGAGCACAGCGAGCAGACACAGGCAAGTATATGTCTTGTCTTACTCAGTTTGAGTAAGAATTACTCAGTCTGAGTAAGAATCGTACTAGAGCAGGAAGCCAAGACAACAATTTAAGTACACACACCGTAGCTTGCTTGACTAGAAAATATAGTTACATTCGAATGCTTACTCCAGACAACAGTAGAAAGTTTCAAATCAGGAAAACTCTGCTTCTTGTAGGTTCCATTCCAGTAAACTGCAGGACCAGACAGATGGTAATCAGTCGTTTCATGAAACCCAATACTGTCTTGTTCGAAAGCTTTCAACCTCGACTCGACAGAAGGCTTACCTGTAACATACAATAGAAAAAAGTATGATATCCTTATACGTATGTATGTGTGTCCGCTTGCACGTATGATTTATGAGCGATGTTGTACATATGATTTACCTAAGTATGTATGTCTGTAGATATTGATATAGACTCTTCATACATGTAGGTTCCCTTTTAAGCATCTCTCAATAGCATTAAGGGTTGCCTTAACGCCCTAGAAAGGGCTTTCACATACTTAGACTATAAGTATTTTATTTAAAGGGTCAAGTAAGAGCGTTTCTTCTAATGCATTTGTACAATAGATTCTGCTTTGATAATAATGGTAAATGTGAACCACTACCACTTACAGAAGAGTGATTGAGGCAGTCGGCTGATGGTGGTTTTGATAAGCATTATAAATTCTTTCTATAGGTCCTACAATGCGCTTTCGCATACTTAGGGGTTAAGTATTTTATTTCAAGGGTAAAATAGCAGTATCACTTCCAATGCATTTGTAGCCTACAATGCATATAATGCATTGAGAATAATGGTAAGTTTGAAGTGGCACCACTTAGAGAACGGTGATCGAAACAGATTGTTGATTGTGGTTTTGGTCAGTACTAAGGGTGCTCTACAGGCCCTATAAGAGGCTATCAGATAGCTAGATGATAAGTATTTAATTGTAAGGGTACTGTAACAGCATTATTTGCAATGCATTTCTACAGTGTATTTCGACTTGACAATAATGTTTAAGTTGACGGGTAAGCAATTAGAGAAGTGTCATTTAAAGACGTTGGTATTTGTGGTTTTGGAGAGCATAGAGGTTTCTTTATAGGCCCAATAGAGCGCTTTCACATACCTAGGCTATAAGTATTTAATAGGAAGGGTCAAGTAGCAGTCTATCTTGCAATGCATTTCTACTGTGTATTTTGGCTTGACAATAATGTTTCAGTTGAAGGGTGAGTACTTAGAGAAGAGCAATTGAAAGAGGTGGGTGATTGTGGTTTTGGTTAGCACAAAGGGTGCTCTTTAGACTCTAGAAAGGGCGTTCACATAGCTATACGATAAGTATTTAATTGGAAGGGTCATGTAACAGTATATTTTTCAATGCATTCCTACATTGTATTTTGGCTTGACAATAATGTTTCAGTTAAAGGGTGAGTACTTAGAGAAGACCAAATGAAATAGGTGGGTGATTGTGGTTTTGGTTAGCACACAAGTTTCTCTTTAGGCTCTAGAGAGTGCATTCACATATCTAGAATGTAAGTATTTCATTTCAAGGGTCAAGTAACAGTATATCTTGCAATGCATTTGTACAATGAATTTTGCATTGCAAAAATAGTGGTATTCTTGAAGGGATACCACTTAGACAATGGTGACTGAAAGAGGTGGGTGATTGGCGTTTTGGATAGCACTGAGGGTGCTCTTTAGTCCCAAGATACGGCTTTCACATAATTAGGGTCTAAGTATTTCATTTCAAGGGTCAAGTAACAGTATATCTTGCAATGCATTTGTACAATGAATTTTGCATTGCAAAAATAGTGGTATTCTTGAAGGGATACCACTTAGACAATGGTGACTGAAAGAGGTGGGTGATTGGCGTTTTGGATAGCACTAAGGGTGCTCTTTAGTCCCTATATACGGCTTTCACATACTTAGGATCAAAGTATTTTATTTCAAATGTCAAGTAACAGTATATCTTGCAATGGCTTTGAACAATGGATATTGCAGTGGAAAGAGTGGTATTCTTTAAATGCTACCACTTAGACAATGGTGATTGAAAGGGATGAGTGATTGGCAGTTTCTATAGCACTAAGGGTGCTCTTTAGTCCCTAGATACGGCTTTCACATACTTAGGGTCTAAGAATTTTATTTCAAGGGTCAAGTAACAGTATATCTTCCGCTCTGCTACGGCCCATTCTAGGTGCTTTGCCCGTGTTGGCCCATCAGCTTGGAACTCTCTTCCCCAGTCTCTTCGTTTTGATTTACTAGCTCTCTCTCCTTCCCAGTTCCGTAGACGTCTTAAGACTTTTTTGTTTCCTAATTCAGGCACTGACGCAGGTCAAGAGCGCTGCTGATTTCTGAGCGGCGCTATATAAATGTTCGATTACAATTACAATTACAATTACAATATCTTGCAATGCATTTGTACAATGGATTTCGTACTGACAATAATGGTTAGTTTCCAGGGCTACCACTTAGAGAATGGTGATTGAAAGAAATGGGTGATTGGCGTTTTGGATTGAACTGAGGGTTCTCTTTCGGCCCTACAAAGGGGTTTCACGTACTTACAGGATAAGTATTTATTTTCAAGGGTGAAATAACAGTGTCTCTTGCAATGCATTTGCATAATGGATTTTGCATTGACAATAATGGTAAGTTCCAAGGGCTACCACTTCGACAATGGTGATTTAAACAGATGATTGATTGGCGTTTTGATTAGCATTGGGGGTTCTCCTTTGGCCCTAGAATGGGCTTTTGCATACTTAGACGATAAGTATTTTATTTCAATGGTCAAATAATAGCATTTCTTGCAATGTATTTGTTCCAATGGATTTTGGCTTGACACTATAGCGTAAGTTTGAAGGATTACCACTGTGTGGATAATCCTTGAAGGTGATGGATGATTGCCGTATTGGTTAGTATGAAAGTTGCTCTTTACACCCTGGAAAGTGCTTTTGCATACTTATAAGATAAGTATTTTATTTCAAGGGTCAAATAAGGATATTTCTTGCAATGCAATTTGTCCAATGCATTTAGGCTTCGCAGTAATAGTTAGTGTGAAGCGTGAACACTGGGAAGAGTTTTTGCAGGAAATTAGTGATTAGGAAGGATGTGTAAGGATCAGAATTATGGTAGTAGTACCCTGGTAAAAATTCCACGTGGAAGACTTTTACATAATGCAGAAGAAAAGTAAGTAAGTAAGTATATTCTTTATTACACCACTTGCAAATACACAAGTATGTCAGTTTCAATGCAAACTGATAGCATTATACACCTGCAAATCAATCGCGTGGGAAGTATTAGTGCCTCATAGACGGTAATTAGTGAAGCGTATACGATTGCGCGGCCTGTTCGTATCTCATAGGCTTAACACGTCAACTTAACGCAATATTCAGCATTATGTTAATTGAGGTGTAGCTATTAATAGCCGCGGTCTAGTTGAGGTGTAGCTATTAATAGCTGCGGTCAATGTAGATTCCTTGAGCCGCGGGTAATGTACCATAGCCGCTTGACTTCTTGTTGTCGTCGAATGATCGCTTAACGGCTCACTTCGTTTAATTTTCTCTTCTTAATTTAGGCTTATTCGTTTTTTTTAGCACAAATATATTCCGGAATATGAAATATATAAGGGTAAACGTTTAAATTGATATGGGAATACTTTATCTGCCTTAAAATAATTTACGACGTTAAACTACACGTTTACCAAAACATATATGTATATGTACATATATATGTATATGTACAGTATATGTATATAATATGCATGTATATGTAGATATATATGTCTATATATGTATATATATATAATGTTTGCATATATGTGTATTTATATCTATATATGTACATATATATATATGGATATATATATACGTATATATACGTAAATATATATTTATATATATACGTATTTATATATATATATGTACATATATATAAATACATATATACAAACTTATATACATATATATATTTATATGTACATATCTAGCCTATATAAATACGTATATGTACAAATATATACGAATATATATTAGGGCATAGCAAGAAATATGTTTTGGTTAAAAAGTAACTTTGGCATAATCAGAAAGGTTGCTCCTGTCCCTAAACATAAGTGTTAAAGAAAGATTGCATCGAAGTTATGGCATCTAACTTTGCCGCCGAGCAACCAAAGTTTCGTCTATTTTCGCGGTTGAAAACCATGGCAAAAAAGACATGTACTGTGGAAATGCCTTATTAAAAATGACGTTAAAACTAGAAAGAAAGTTCCGGCCCCGAAAATGGGTGTGCTTCCGAGTTGCAAAAAAATCAGCTACCTGTAATTGCAAATGTTAGGCAGTTTACATGATTTGAAAATCAGAACATTCAAAAACAACTCCGGGGTCAAAATTGCGAAGGAAGCTGCTACAAATGTTATTGATGTGATGATGTCTGAATAAAGCTGGAATTCCCACTATCACCTTAAGATCCACGGAACACAAGTTGGAAGATTTGCATAAAGAAATAAGGAATGTGATGAAAAAGAAAGGAGAAAATAAAGAAACAGGTATTAAAGAGCTCAGAGTGAATAACTTGAAATTGCTTAGGGAAAGCACTTCCCTCTTGTCAGTTGCTTGATGTCGTAAGTTTCAAACGAATTCATGAAGATTTGCCAGAAATTACAGGTTTTCAGAGTTTGAGTAAAGGTCAAAGATTCCTCTATGAAATGTGTTTGGCTGTTGAAAGTGGATCGATTTCAGAAAGTTTAAGTAGCAGAGAGAATGGAAAGATAGCCCACAGTCATTGGCTTACTACTGCTAATAGGTTATCACGCCTTTACGTATCGTCATCCCAACCATCCCAAAGATTATTTTTTACATTAGCAGAATATATTATCAAAGTATATGCTCCTACTTGGATTGAAATAAAGCTGAAGCCCCAGTATTATGATGGTGCTACTGTGGCGAATGTGAAATTCGCCAGAGGGTAGTCTCTCTAAAAATATTTAGTCCATGCTCGGCCGGACTGTTAGGCACTTGAGCTATAAATAGCCGAGGAAGCTACGACGGACCTGATTGGTTGTCGTCCGTTGAAGGAAAAGTTGGCGCTTAATTCATTATAAGGAAAATTCGGATTGGATCCTGGCGGTCATGTGACCTGGTGCGCAGTGCTCTCTGGGAGTTTTCAGTCGAAGAAGGAGCGTTAGAAAATGGCTGATACGGATGGTCGGTAATTTCGGGTGATTTAATCTGTGATCATCGATGATTTCCTTCGTTTGACCGGAGCGTTGTTACGATCAAATTACGGGGATTTTGGTGCTTGGTCACCCTGGAACTTTTGCCGATTATTGGAAGCGGTTTGGTATCGAAATTGTTGGGTTTTGTATCCAATTCTGTTGGTGACCATTGTTTCGATTGGATGTGCTGCAAGGGAGGAATTTGATTGATGCCAATCTCTGGGAAACTTCGATTTCACTAAATGGGGAAACGAACCCATCCCTATACGAAGCAGGGAGTATAGTTTTATTTTATCTAGCCAATTAAAATTAACTCCAGATGCCCAGATATTGATCGTACTAAATGTTAATCGGAAAGTGATTAGGAGCGTTATTAATAATGGATCTCGCTAACTAGTAGTTGTAACTTTAAAGCGATAGATTAGACATCTGTCGAGATATTCGACCTTCTTGTGCGATCGATTCACCTACGTCGTGTGAGATTGAATGTAAACCGGTTAATTTGTCAAATCTTGTATTAGTTGAAACTCATCGAGGAAACCTGTTTAGTTAAACTGTTTAATCAAGGAATATAATTTCAGTTCAAGTAATTGACAAATTTTAATAAATCAATACAAATGGCTGAATTTCAGTTAATCGATAAAGTTGACGAAATCACTAGTGAGACAGGAGTTAGTCCAACAAGTATTGAAAGTGAACAGTTGCAATTGACACGTTCTCCTGGTAATTCCGACGAAATGTTGAAGGAACTTCTATTTCGCCAAAAAGGGTTGGACACTCTTCTCAATCGTTTTCTGGAAGAACAAACACAAATAAATCTGAATAATAACGCACAGATGGAGGAATTGAAGGAATGTATAATCAGGAATCAAACTGTTGAGGGAAATAAGAACCCCGCAGGGCGATCAGGCGCCTTGGCCTCAGATCGAGGAGCTACGGACACCACTCTGGGCAATCCCTGGTTAATTACAAAGAACCCTGGTAACACGCATTCAGAACTTGAAAATAGGTTATTTATGAGTGTGCCTCATAAAACGATCGATAACTTGACTTCGGTAGTGCCTTCAATGGAATCAAGAGCTAATCCTGCTCTCTATAGCCTTTCCTCGGATTTGAACTCGAGACCTATTGGTAGATCCTTTGTCAGTACTTACCCCCAACAGTACGTGCAGTCGCTAGAGGGCGCCACGCACGCTTCACTACTCCTTTATTGAAAGTTATTCATTTATCACGTTCTTATCATCCATTGAGAAAGAGAGAGGTCGTTGAAAAATGTATTCAACAGAATGGCTTCTATGGTCATTGGTCATCCAGAATATTTGTTACTGAATATGATGATTGGTGAGACACAACACATACCAGATCTGGCAGCTAGAAAGATTAAAGTAGCAAGGGAAGCTGATCGTTGTCACCCTGGCGATGATGTTAGAAATGGTGGTGATGTTAGAAAATTCACAATCCCAAAACTCAGTTTTGAAGCCACTGACTACTATGAGCTTGCAAAGTGGTTGGATTTTCACAGACTTGATCCTTCTAAAACTTTCAAGTTTACTGGAAATGACCGTGAGGAAGCCATTAAAACTGGCAGTATGTCATATCTTGAAAAATACCCTTGCCACACGCAAGCAGTAGAGAGCCATGTCAAAGTTGTTACAGCTGCAGCAAGGTCAGTTTGTGAAAAGAACGTAGAGAAGGCTACATTCGAGCAAAGCGCGAATCCCGCAAAAACTTGGCCAAATATACCACAGAAAGTGCTTGGAAATCATAATATAAGTGAAAAGTATTTCGAGCTTGTGAACTTTTTGTGAAGTAAGCGTAATTAAAATTACAACTTTTTCGACTTTAATGGCTTTTTCCATGTATTATATTAGAATATTGTATTGCTTGCATCTCATAAATGTGAGATTTTTCAAAGACATTCACCTGTGCTATAAAATCCGGTTATCTATGGCTTACAATATTCCTATAATTACTACTTCAGTTAATAAAATAATCAAATTTCAACGGGGTTATTTCGGTAGCTCAATAGTCGCATAGTACGGTATATTGGAATAACTTCAGAGCCATGCCGGCAAAGTTAGGCAGCACACCAAACACATAATATCTATACCAGACACTATCCTATGCATAGGAGCAACAAATTAATATATGCCATACATGATCTGTTCTGGTAACTATGGCCTAATATATATCCATATATTTATACATGTACAAATATCTATACATATATGGACAAACAGATATATACATATACAAACATAAATATATATACATGCATATATACATATACTGTACATATATATATATATATATATATATATATATATATATATATATATGTATATGTGTGTGCATATACATATATGTTTTACCATGACACTTTCGGACTATCGAACCTTCGACTATCGAACCTTCGAACAAGGAATTTATCAACGTAAAATGCGAGATTACCCATAAACATATATTTCTACATAGCCTATATGTTTTACCATGAAATCTTCGGACTATCGAACCTTCGGACTATCGAACCTTCGGATTATCGAACCTTCGGACTATCGAACCTTCGGACTATCGACCTGTTCCCGAACAGACAGCCTGCAATACAACGGCGCTAATAGCAGCCTACAAAGCATATCCGCCCAACGGGGGCTAGAACTCGGTACCTCTCGGTCTCTGTGCCAGATGTTATCCAATGCGCCACGGGCCCCCTTGACGAGAATAAAAATTATTGTGTAAATGGAAGCTGGATTTGACGAAAATAATTGTTTACCTAAATGGAAGCTGGATTGGTGAAAATAATTCTTTGCCTAAATGGAAGCTGGATTGACGAAAACAATTGCGTAAATGGAAGCTGGATTGACTCAAATAGTTTCTCGTGAACTATAAGTGGGATTGATGAAAAGAATTTTTGCTAAATAGAAGTGGGATTGATTAAATCATTCCTGTGTTTAAATAGAAGCTGGATTGATCGAAATAATTTTTCCAGAAATAGAAGCTGGATGGATGAAACTAAGTTTTCGATTCAATAGAAGCTGGATTGATGAAATAATTGTATCTGTAATCAGAAGCTGGATCCATGAGAATATTTCTTTGCTTAAATAAAAGTTCCATTGATGAAAAATATTACAGAACACGCCTAGCCTACTTACAATTCTGCTGAATGTCCAACGAATCTCATGAATATGCATAAACATAGTTCTGGAAGGCTAGTTTCATGAATATTAATATTTACTTGCGACTGTGGCTTATGAATACGAATGATAGTCTTATACAAGAGTGGGAATCCAAAACACGCACGCTGCTAGGCTCTTGTCTCCTTCGCAACTGGACTTGGAACACCATCGAACACTCTCTAGACTTAGCGCAGCGCTTGTGAATAAACTGGTGTCCTGCGCTTATCTAGCTTTCCAGTAGTACGTTAAACATTAGGAGGAGGGGATTAATCACCACCACTTACTGGGACAAAGTTGCGCTCTTGTCTCCAGTTAAAAAATGTAACGATTGCTGTTTATTGTTATTATTCAATCATATTCTCATAACGTCGTGAAATAAATCAGAAAAGTAACCTTAGTAGGGAAAAGACCTATGGTCCACAGCAAACACGAGAAAAAAAATGTTTATTCAATTTGAGACAGTCCAAAGAGGGAGAAAAAACCAATGGCCTGGAATAAACTGTATAGGCCTAAGAGAAAATGCTTCTTCAGCGATAGGTAGCCTAAGCCTTCCGTGACTGACCTATATACTAGCAGAACCGAACTGTGGGCAAATTTAGTCTATCTTCTGTGGAAGACAGGTGGGTGTTTCATTTTCCCAACAAACACGCACGCTGGGTGTGAATAGACCTGGGAGTCGACCCCAATAAGTCGACCCCAGTCGACTTGGGCATCCCAAGTCGAGTCGAGTCGTTTCTGCTTAGCGCAACTGACCCCCAAGTCGAATTTGTCCAGAAAAGTGACCTCAAGTTGTTTTGTACACAAGTCGACTTAAACCGACTTGGGTCACAAACAAATCTAAATTTATCTCGCCACACTAATGATCGTGAAGCCACGATGGCGTTTAAGCAGTTGTATACTGTTTTTAGTGTGAACAAACGTTTTTAAGACCTATTGTGTGTTAGGGTTGTGTCATGATTATAATTATGTATAAACATGATCTAGTTGAGCGGGCGGTCAGCGCCGCTTGTTTTATGTAAACATTGACTGAATATAGCTCGTACTGAGCATGTGCTAATAGCGCCGGAAAGGTTAGAAATTGCTGATCACAGTCGATTTGAATAATGCAGTTGTCTTAATACAGTAGATAGAGCTGTATATTGAGAGTGAAGTGTTAAGAAATATAGTTGATTTATGTTGACGATGCACACTGAATAGAAGTGTTGAAGATAAAAGTTGATTTTCATCTAATTTGAAAGAGTAAGAAGAAATATTCAAAAACGCAGAACTGCGATATTATTTTGTATTATCGACGCCGGCTGCGGCGGTTGGAATAAACAGCTACTTAACTTAGGCCTACTTATTTTTATCGGTGTCGATTTATCTATATCATGAGTTATTATATGTTAAAGCGTCACACGTACGTTTAATAAAACTGGTGAATCGAAATGTTAATAAAAATGTTAGCACGTCTGCCTTTTCAAGAGCTGAACGCGCGCAAATCAATGAACTTTTAGTCGTCAGTGAATTCGACCCAAAGAAATCTGAATGGCATACTAATCAATCGATCGTTTTGCGCTACTTTGGTGCACTACATTAGTCGTTTGCAGACGGAAAAACTGTTGTATTAGACAATGATCGACTTTATTGTCGGTGAGTGGTAGTACTGTGGGATGATACGCTTGCATTGCTATTTGAATGACGTTAGTGGCCAAATAATTATGACAACAGAATTAAACTGTGTCATTATAACACGCCATTCGGTGCAACCAGTCCGCGGTTCGCTGCAGGTTTTTCTACTGTTAACCCATTAAAGCATTACAAAATTGTTCAAGAACAAACACAAACAGCTTAAAATAGGCCTAGCCTAATAAGCAATTTTATTCATCAGGTGTTGAGATCTCATTACTCATTAGTATAAGAAATTAATGCTTGCCATGACATTTTTGTATTATTAGCCGTACGTAATCGTAATTACCATGTCAGAAGTCGACTTTAAGTCGGAAGTTGGTTGTTTTTCTGCCAAGTCGGGTCAAGTCGTTTTGACTCCAAGTTGTCGACTTCAAGTCGACCTCAAGTCACTTTAGGGTCAAGTGGGGTCAGATTGGGTGACCAAAGTGACTTCCAGGTCTAGGTGTGATAGTCATCACATTTTAAAGAGTAAAAACTTACGTGGATTGGACGCAGATGTCGCTGGTCCTGCATCACTTTGGTCACGTGCCTCCGTATTGTAGGAAAGACTCGCGAGTGTTCCATCAGTTGATGTCAAGTCATCTGAGATCACGAGATTGCAGATAATATCAACTCACTGTTTAAAATCTTGAATTCATTTTCCAAAGATGAAAGTAAAGTTCCCAGTTATTACAGCATCTGCTGTTTGTTGTCTATTGCTGAATATTATTCTCGTCGCTATAATCATCATCATCATCATCATCATCCTCATTACCACCATCGCCGCCGCCATCAGTGTCTCATAATTAACAAATAATAAAGCTTTAAGACGACATGTCTTATTCAGCATTCTCGGGAGCACCTCTGGTGAGTTTTCTTGAAGATACGCTATATAAATAGGTACTTAAAATTACAATTAAAATCATCTTCTTCCTCGTAGTATGTCTTCTCATTCCGTCGGGATGCTACTAAATATAAAACGATTGATTGATGTTGTTGATCGGTTATCGAGGTTTATTATATACATGTAATTACAAAAGGCAAATGTTAAGTGTCTTCTTACACATCCATACATACATAGATAATTATAATATATGCATAGATACATACATGAAGAAAGTCCCCAAAGGCTGTCTTCTCTGGTAACAGAGCATTACAACTGTGTTCTTACCTGACAACAGTTGTCCATGTTCTAGCGCCAATTGTGTATGCTATACGCGAAGTCAGTTTTGCCTGAATTGTCTGGTTCCATGGTCTGTTCTTCGTCTGCAGTTGAATTCATTGTAACATCTACCAACAAATGCAATCTTCAGTTATGAGAGTCGCAAACGATACTAGTCCTGGGTCGACATCGATTAAGCTGCCAGGCAGCTCAATCATCTGGTCAATCAATCAGTCAGTCAATCATTAATTCAATCGGTCAATCAAACAGTGAATCAATCAGTCAATCAATCAGTCAACCAGGAGTCGCTGAGTGAGTCTGTCAATCCATCAATCAGGAAGTAAGTCAGTCTTTAGTCAATCATTCAATCACTGTATTATAGTGCTGAGGTGTTTGTATTCTACCATTTGTTCTTTCATTATCTTCCCACCGACAATGTACTCATAGCTGAGTTGGCTATAGGGTGTAGGTGGAGCAGAAAACTCGAACAAAAGAGCTAACCTATATGCATCTCGTCTGAATACATTAAAATGCTATAAACGCTTACGAAAACCAACACAAATCTGAATCTAGTGAGAAAGAAGCCAAGCTATTGCAGCAGTAGGCTATATTAAAGAACATTTAGCACGTTTTAATTAATAGAAGCCGATAACAGAAACATTAATACAGATATATACAAAACAGATTTATTATGATTAAAAAATCGTAAGAAATGTGACTCACAACCAAAAAACTTCGCCTCGTTGCTGTAGCCTAAAGCCATATTGGACAGGTACCAGACAAGCATCAGCGCTATAGCCTATATAAATGTGTAGATAACGGCAGACATGATTCATCAGGCCAAAATGAAACATATCAGGCCGCATTAAGTGTTTAACTGTAGCCCAAAAACTGTCTTTTATTATTTGTAAACTAGTTCTCTATTTAGAGACGTCTGCTGCTATCAGACATTGTTCTGAAGATCGGATTTGGTATATTTCATGAAGTGACTGTTACATGTAAGTTCAAATTAAATAAGTTTAATTTGAAAATTACAGGTAAGTCACGCACATGACCTTATAGGATCGCCAACTTACTTCGTGTTTCATTTATGCAGTTGTATGTGATGCGTTCAAAGTCATTGTTGTACCACCCACCCCAGTATCCACAAAGGATCTTTTCCTGAAGAACGTCAACGGTGCAACTTTGTTTATTATCACTTCTGCGGCGAACATCCGTTCTATGGTTTTCATTCGCATTACGAGTACAGTCGTCATCTCTGATATAGCAATAGGTTACAATACCATAAGAATCTCCCAGCACAACCTTTGTTGTCTTGATGACTTTCCTCTCTGGACAACTTAAACTGAGCTGAGATCCAAGACATACCTGTGCTATTTCTGTTGCAAAACACAAGACATGTAAGTATTTGTACATATTAGAAGCTACTCGTGATGATGATAATGACGATGTTGACGATGATGATGAAATCGATAATGGTAATGATAATGATCATGAAACTGATGATGATAATGGCGATGATCGTCATGATGATGAATTAAATTGATGATGGATGATGACCACGATGATGACGTTGATGAAATTCAAGATGTGATGAGTTTGATGATGATGAAACTGATTATGAAACAGATGATAATGATGATGATGATGATGATGATAATAATGAAACTCATGACGATGATGAAATTGATGATGATCGTGATAAAACTGCCGCAGGTGGTGATGGTAGCATTACATGATGATGATGGCCAGGGCTTTTTTCAGTCGGAGCGGTCCGGAACGGCGTTCCGGAACCTTTTTTCAGATATTAAAAAATATTTCAACGTAAAATGAGAGCTATAGAAAATTGTCTATATACAATTATTATGCATACCTACTAATTTTATTAGTGTACTTTTTAGTACGTACCACCAGATACTTTCCATCGACAGCAGATGATAATGGCAACTAATTGTAGGACTGACCAGTAGACACTTCCCATTGTCATCTCTGTCTCTCTGTCTCTCTCATCTCTGTCAACTCTACAAGTAAATGTATCATAGGCAAAAATATACGACATACGCTTATTCCTTATTCAGCGACTCCATCTCGCTACACATTAACCCATTAGTGCCTAGCGTCCCCATTTTGGGGACGCCTGCTTCGAAAGAGTTATTTGTAATATCAATCAATATTGAGTGCTACAAGCTATTGCTACCAACAGTCCACTGAATTATCTTTCATTTGGGGTACAATTGAGCAGATATTTTATTGTTTGTGGATAATTATACAGATTTTTATGGCGATTATCCGAATTTTTAAATTTTTTTAAAGTTATCAATATAAATTAGAATTATTTTGCAAAAGTACGTTGTAATCGAAAATATGAGTATATCCCTATGTTATTTTGTCTCTTAGCTATCTGCGTCTGTTTTTGGAGTGTTGAGAGATGTTTGGTTGATTTGTTATTATACCAGAATATACCGTCCCCATTTTGGGGACGCTAGGCACAAGTGACCCCGTCAACTTCTAAGCTATAATAGGCGACTCTCACTGTTTCTGCAGCTACAGTGATATGCGCATATGTGTTTTCTCAGCATGCCAAGAGCAACCCTACCTGCAAGCCCACATGAAGCCATTTTGGGACCCATTTTCCCATATGGGACCCATATGGAGACCATTTGGGTCCTATGCAAAACCCAAGTAAATGCTGGTAGGGAAGAGGTCTAACTGTCCGTGATATTATCACAATAATTGTGCCAATGAACAATTATTCTACTTGAGAATGACAAGGACTTCTGGGATGCAAGAATTTACATATGCCCTCCAAATGATCCAGGGTGTAGTGATGTATTCAGATGGATCCGTGTCACGGAGCTGGCTGGAGTGACCGACGGTTCGATAGTCAACTTGGACCTGGCGGCTCTGTTGTTGTCAAGCTTCCAGCTGATGACAAATTCACACTGTAGTTTGACAATTTTTCACCAGCCTGAATCTGATTGAATTCTGAGCAGTAAGAACATCCAGCCACCGGAACAGCTAGAGACAATCAACTCAGGACTGCAGTTGTCCCGTGTAGTCTGTGGACAAGATCAAACAAACAGATGGTGGCACATTTGACTACAGACTGGATACAGCATCTGGAATAGTGGTGACTTGCTGGAACGATAATAGGTTGGTGACACTTCCAATTGTCATGGCACCGAAACACTGAACACTGTGAAGAGGTGTCACAGTCCGAAAGTTTGTAGACTTCGCCCAGAAGGCCAGGAATATATTATTGACCACACCAACAGACACATGATAACTTGATAAGATGAACCAGAACATCAGCACATACAGCATATCTGTCATCTCCAGAAAATGGTGCTCTGTGGGCTCTCGTTGCTTATCAACTGGATGTGGCAATATCAAATGCTTGGATCCTATACCAACGCACTGGTCCAGCTATGCGCCGACCTTGGACCAGTTGGAACTTCATGACATATTCACTGGGTTCTACTAGCAGTAGATTGCTGAACGTGCAGCTGTTGGCCTTCCTCTTAGTGGACTGAAAGCTGTTGTAGATTGAGTGCCATCAGATATTCGCACTGATAGAATGAATCGATTCGTCGCTGTGGTGTCTGCTGTGTAAAAGCAAGGAACATTTGCTGCAAATGTGACATCGGGACATCCGGACATTCATCAGAATTGTTTCACTATATTCCTCCAGTAGGCAAGAACTGTTACTTAGAACTGCTGTAGAACTGCTATTTCTCTTGCCATGGCATGATAGTCACATAAACAGCCTTTGCAATGATAGTAAGTTTTGTTCCAAAATAATGTCAACAAACCAGCTTGACATATATTATGGTCATCATTATTGTACAGTTTCCTCGATTACTTGACCATTGATCATCATAATTATACCAGACAATGAGTTTGATGTTTGTAACTATGTGTTTAGCTACTGGTATGCTTATCTTTTTGACTACATGCATGAAACCTTAATAGTTGATTTATTCCAGCCTTGAAACTTCATGTGTACGAACCGTACCCATTTGTGCCTAGCGTCCCCAAAACGGGGACGGAAAGTAAAAATTGCAAATAAATGGTAAAAACAAATTTTAAGCTGAATAGTGTTTGGCACTGATTTTCACTAGGAAGAAATAAAGTTATTTTCATACTTTCATGAAAAAATAAAAATTCAGGCACTAATGAGTTAAGTCTTCCAAGTAATGTAACTTGGCGTTTATAGAAAGCATTTTTAGAAGATCACAGTTCCAAACGGTGTTTCTTCGTCACTAAAGTTAGGCCTGCTCAGTGCTTTTAATGCTTGTATTGATTCAGTCTTCAATCAGATCTCATATGAAGGTCAATTTCAGAGTTGATCCAAAAGTTCTTTTAGATTTCAATCCAGTCTGCTCTGGTAGTCTAGTAGCTCTACGAATCATCGTAATTGACGAAAATTTATATCTAGACACTTATTAGATTCGGAAAGCATGAAATTCTCAACCAATTCTACAAATTTGCTTAAATTACTCAACTTTACACCTATTAGAAAAATAAGCTTTCAATCGACTCTTTAGATTCGCTGAAAGAATTCTACAGCATGCATTCTAAACTATGTGACTTTTCCATCCACTCCATAACTGCCGGTGTGATTCTTCTTATAGACTTTACTTTAGTTACAGTTACATTTATAGTTAATGGTTTTTCATTTAGTTAGGCCTATAAGATTAATTACGGTTATGGTTAGTACTATGTTCTAGTTATTGTTATGGTTATAGTTACTGGATTTTTATTTTAGTTACTACTTAGTTACAACAAGGCTAAGCGAAATTGCCTACAGACGCAGCAGCTGTGCATGATAAGACGCATTACACAGTTTGCTAAGAGCTTCTAAGGCTTTGAAGAAAGTGTGCATTCAACTTTATGAATACACTTAACCTTGATGTTAAAATTAATAAATTCTGATGACGAGGGATTGCCATTCCAGAGTGATCTGCTACCCTACTTTGAATGATTGCTTGCATTTTGAAAATAGAGACTGGAATTAAACACCCTTACGATTATTATATAAGCTGTAAAAACACTCAATCTCTTGAATGTATTATTCCTCAGTCTCGTATTATGAAATATTGCATCAGCAGAACGGCTATTTTAAACGCTTTTATTAAATGCATGCCAAATAGAAATATTTCTATATAATGACACCTAGAAACAGAGACATTGCAAAGCCAACAAAAATTACCAAACGCATTGAAAAACACATCCATGGGCACAGTTGAGTCTGTTAATTTTACTGCACACTAATATATCATCAGTTTTGATTGTCTTCGCCTAGTTCCCTTCTGTACACCACTTTCTATCACTTTCTGCAGAGCAGACTTCTTTGTATGTAGGTTATGGTGATACATGAACAGTGGTTAAATTGCTCATCTAAAGGTGGCATAGCTCCAAATCGTTACGAATCTAATGCTGAAGCCTAGCTACAAATCTAAAACCGATATATTCGCTCTCTGCTATTCAGAGAAGCATAAAATGTGTGAAGAAAAGTGCATCTGGTCGAATATTGTAACAGAAACACATTTAGGTGAAGGGTCTACTCTTTAAGGTAGCAGATCTCGTAGTTCAGATGGCAGATCTGAAATCCGAGGTGCCGGATTTAAAATCGGCGGGATCCGGCTGAATTTAACCACTGTCCTAGAGATGATTGAGATGATTGGTTGTTTTACCGGCTATAAACCGGCCACATAACTCCTCCTCGCTGATGATACACACACTTTTATTTGTCACTGATTCGTACTTGAAATGACTCAGACAACATTCCCAAGCTTGTGGCCACTCAAGATCTTTAGAGACATTTTGACAGCAAGACATGACTATTAATTTTGCGAATTTGCGCTAGTCAACCTGAGTCGCATCACTTTACTTTTACTTTACTTTTTTTTGTAGAAACGTTGATAAAATAACTAAACTTAATAAAGAAAAATGCGCCATTACTACTGGGTCAATTCACAAATCCAAAATCCGGGCGATCATTGGCTATTAGATTTCGCGCATTTTTACGCCCTCATGTTTGTCAATATTGCGCTTTTTATTTTTTTACGAAAATAACGATGAATTTTCGTTAGTGTTATTTTCCTCATAATTATAGTTAATGATAGCCTATTTCTTAGTTGCAGTCATAGCTATCGTTAACGAAATCATTTTATTTTCCTTAACTAACATTTTCTTTATCGTTATCGTTAACGAGAATCACACTGATAAATGATTTAGAAGTGTTAGATACAGCGTTTGCTATTCATGTTTCAGATATCAAAGTCATTCTTCCCATCGTCTTTTCTTCATTTATACGTAGGCCCCATACGACGGATACCCCAATCTCACAAGACGCTCTATATAGATCCGTGTTCTGCTGTTACAAAACCAGGAAGTAAATAAACCTGACCTGAAAGAAAACGACTTCTGCCCCAGTTACACGCGCAGTCAGCATTTCCAAAATCGAATGTTCGCATACGAAGATTTTCAAAGAGTATTGTTATTACGAATTGAAGAATACTTCTGCTGATTATCTATTTAATGACTTCAGCTTGAAGTTCAACTTCTGTCTAATTACTGCGGACAGATTGTAGACCCGTTTAAGTCTACATATGTCCCATAGACATTTAGCGGCACGCGCAATATATATACATGTATATATATACATACATACATACATACATACATACATACATACATACATACATACATACATACATACATACATACATACATACATACATACATACATATTATACGTTTGATTTGAGTAAATATAATTTTATTACTTTTGAAATATGTTTATAATTATATTATAATTGTTTTTATATAACGATTCTGTTATATATAATAGTTTTATGTAATTATATATAAATAATTATGTTAAATATAACAGTTTTATGTAACTATACAAGTCTTATGCGTATGCATATTGCATTAATATAATGGGCACCCGCAAATTCTAATGTTTATCACGCTACACAAGGACTTCTGTCTAAAGTGAACAACACGAAAGTTTATGGTTTATGCATGAATCTAATTCTGCGTGAATCTAATACAATTATTTCCAAAGCGCCTTCTTATGCATATACTCACACAACTTTACTATACAATACATCCATCCGTCCAACCATCCATCCACACGCTATCCAGACCTATAATTTATAAGGCTATAAATGGATCCGACGCAATTCTACATGCATAGGGCCTACATACAAAAAGAGACCTAGTCCGCGCATGCCAATTTCACGTCCATAAAGTCATATAAAGAAATGTTTTCAACTTCGGCACAACACTGTCTTCATGGCCGGACCTCCAGACTCTGGCCTGGCAACAAAACTGAGCTCAACTACCTTGTTGTTGCGGACTTAATTCTGTATATCATGTTCTGTCCTGGTTCTGCTCCTACACCACCTCGTCACCACCTCGTCACCACCATTTTCTCGGCCTGACCTCCTCTGGTTCTGACCTGGCACTGAAAAGGACCAATTAGCCTGGCTCTTGCGGACTTGATTTCATATAGCGTCGGTATTTAAGATGATCTTCCTGACGTAGGCCTATCTTAACTATCTCGTGTAGCACTGAGATTAACTAAATTTCATTAGTAGATTCATACTTAAGCTACATGACGCAAATTGAATATTAGTGGAGGGAAGGGGCAAATATTAGCTTGGATAAATAATAACCGGTCAGTCACACAGTCGTATTGTGAACTACAAAAGCCAACATCCGGGTCTGAAAAAACTAAATTATTATTTATTTGACATAATTATTTATTTGCTATAAATCACATTTAGTAGTGTTCAGGGCCACCGCCATCCGCCGCCGCAAAGCCCTCAAGTCGAAACCAGTCGCTAAGCTAACGACTGCTAGCGACTTCGTCCACTTAATATTTGTCCTATTGTTTTAAGTGAGGTCTCAGAGTTTCGATTTTTGACAAAGACATCAGCTTTTGGACAGAAAGAACACTTGCTTACAAGTCACAGTGAACGGACTAACAGTCTAACTATCTGTCGATGTCAGATCACCGGTCCTTACTTACTTCCTTTCCGCCACATTGCATGACGCCAGGCAATCGTGACAATTACGAACGCTGTCACCTGTGGCTGCTCTACTCTATCAACGCAACTTGGCTAAGAAATTTTGAACATCCATGCAATCGAAGTAAGTAAGTAGGTAAGTAAGTAGGTAAGTATATCCTTTATTGAAAAACCAACTGCTAACTGCATTTTGGTGTACAAAGTTCATTAAATAGACACAAAATTAGTATAAAGCATCCGTGTGACAAAAGTTTTACGAGATAGAGAGTTTGCCTTAGGTTTTGATTTTATTGTGGGTACTGAGGCATAGCGAGTACGAAACAATTTTCACGGGAGACAATAGCTGATGTAATACATGTGCAGGGTTGCTGATGATGGTAGAAAAAAGGTTGGAGTCTGCTTTCTGGCAAAGTTGTTCGAAACTTTGGTAGGATTCCGGTAGATATCGAGACCGAAACGGTCGTCGTATAGTAGTCTGAAGACGCGTGCGCCCATCTCCCCAACGAAGCCCCACCACGCCGGTGCCGCATAGAGCATCCGCGACACTGCGGTTGCATGTGTTACCTCACTCAGAGATTGGCTCTTAACCCATGTGCTGTCAGCTTTCTCAGCTGTAATATGACAATATAATTTCTGTCGGCGGCAACGGCCTTTGTTGTCATAAGCTGTCGTTAAACTCTGGATCCATCCATCCATTCGATGGGAATACGTTGGTTGGTTCCACATGTGTGCGTGGGCCCGCCACTGGTGACTCTTAAGCTTACTGTGCATTGTTTTGCTAACTGGCGCTACATTTTTGGTCGTAATGACACTTATCATCATTATAGGCTAGTGCAGAGAGCTCCTGTGATACCTTGAAGAGGAGCTGTATAAATTCTCAGAATGAATTATAATTTGTACCCTATTATTACCAAGAGCAACTGATCGCAGCGTGTTAAACTCTCTAGGCCATCTGAAACTGAACCTGGTTTCGTTGCTGTTAGTTTTTACGTTTATCCAATTATTTGTGTAGTGAACGGTTTAACTTGTTATATTGCGCAACTGCTGCCGATTGCTAAATTCATTGTTTCCCACGTGGGGTACCGTGGCACCCAGAGACGCTGTAAACCTGCTCTAGGGGCGCCGTGGCTGGATGGCAGAATGGGTAAAAAATCTGGATAACTACCGAATATCACTTGTTTTGGCTTTAGTCATTCCTGTTGAACCGTTCCAACTCTGTTCTCTGTCTATGTCTATATTACGTTTGTCAGTTAGTCTGCCTCTTAGTCTGTCTGTCAGGCTGTCTACATGTCTTTCTGCCTATCTATCTGCATGTCTGTTTGTCTGACGAACTCCACCCCTCTGCAGACAGACAGAGGGGTGGAGTTCGTCAAGCAACCCGGATGCAAAGTTAACGGCTGCCGAAGAGAAGAGGCTGCATATGACGTTAATTCCACCGATTAACATCTGACTTGCGAAATACTTCTTCGCTATTAAGTCTTTAAAAATAGTCCAGTGATCCAACGATTGCATTCTTCTCTGTTCCTCAAATCTAATCTTCTAGTCTGATCTAAAGTGGAAACTTCTATAGCGCTATAATAATCGTTATAAGGCATTAGTTGACGGTCGTCTTGAGGTAAGACCGCAAACCGCGATTAAAATCATTTCGATTGAACTAGTGGCGGGAAGAATAGCTGCTCCGTGGAATGGTGGCCGAATACTTAGAACACTCGGCATGTAACGCGGAGGGTAGGAGTTCAACCCTCTTACTCCTTCTCCTTCCATGAGATGGTCACTGTGTAAGGACCTTCAGTAGGTCTTTCACTCAAAATTGCTCAGCGCCATCTATGTTCTGTCGTATGGTTGCTTCTTCTGAACTTTAGATTATAAAATGCAATTGTGTTGTATTGTTTTGATCTGTTCATGTCGTTAACATATCTGATGCCATCGTACACATTTCGTCAATATTATTCGAGGACGACTGCAATCTGCAGTCTTCACCATCGTAATGAATACCGTGGAGATACATGTAGGCCTACGCATCCCATCGAATTCATTTAACACTGTTTAAGGTAGAGAAGGTCCTGTAAATGTAAATCTAAGAAATTTATGCGCTATGTACAAATGGCATCACGGTGTTGGTAGTCACTGGATGGTGCGGTTGGCGAATCAGCCTTTGATAGCTGGAAAAGTTAGATATCTCTATAGGTAAAATTTTAATCCCATGTTCTGAATAGTGGCTCATATCACACCATATAATTATAAAGGTTACTGAGCTGAATGACCTGTTACAAGTCAACGCTGTAGGTCAAAGGTCGTCGTGTCTAGTGACAGTAGAGGTCATTCTCTAACACAGTCTGACCCCCCCCCCGTCGTCTTGTGGCGACGGAGTTATCGAGACGACCTCTGCCAATAAACGAGCGGGTGACTCGTTAACATTGATATCCGCCATATCACGTGACTTCAAAGAGTAAATCTGGTCCGGAAAACAGTCGCCTTTCTTAACAAGGCCCTTCATTCCATCGGGTCCTGCCGTGTGAGCGTCAATAGCTGCTTTGGTTTTATTCGTTGTTACTCGGTCGCTTTGGCTTTTCTTCCAGACTGTTTCCCTCAGTTCCACCTCGCTGTAGATGGCTAGATGGTTTGTTTTAGGAAAGTCAGCTTCATTGATGGTGGTCATTGGATGGTTCGAGAGGCAAAACAGGCTTTGATCGCTTGAAATGTTAGGTGTCTCTAGTCTCTACTTCTAGGTAAAATTTAAATCCCGTGTTCTGAATAGTAGTTCATTTCAGGCCATATAGAGCAAATTAAGGTGAATGGCCTGTAGGTCAAAGGTCGTCGTGTCTAGTGACAGTAGAGGTCATTCTCTATCACAGTCTGACCCCCGTCGTCTTGTGGCAGTGAGGTTTTCGCGAAAGCCTCGGCCAATAAACGAGTGGATGACTCGTTAGCGTAGGTATCTGCCGTATCATTTGACGACAAAGAGTAAATCTGGTCCGGAAAACAATCGCCCTTGTTAACAAGGCCATTCCCTCCAAACCGATCCTTTTTTAAGGCGGAAGATGTTGCCGGGGTTTTTGACGGCTTGTTAACTGCAGCGTAGACATCGGGTCCTGCCGTGTGAGGCGCAACAGCTGCGTTGGTTTTATCCGTTGCGGGATGTGGGGCGCTTTTGCCTTCCTTCCAGCCTAATTTCCTCTGCCCCACCTCGCTGTAGACGGTTGGGTCATCTTCAGCCAGTTTGTAAAGAGACAGAGGATTGTTGCTTTCGTTTAGACTGGTTCCCTGAGTTTCGTTTGCATAAATGTCAGTCTCGTTTTGGTGATTGTCAACCTTTGTCATTGCGACTGGATGAGAGAGCCTCAGTTTTGTACATTTTTTTCTGAAACACAAAATTATTTCTCAATGTTGGGTAGTGGCGGCGGTGGTATGGATGGCTGAGTAGTTTGGGCGGTGGTTTGGGAGATGGTTTGGGTTATGGTGGTTGTGCTAGATTGCTAGTGGTGGTGGTGTGCTAATGATGATGTTAGTGGTACACCTTAGACGTAGTGATTGCTATGATGATGACGATGACGATGATGTTTAGATATTAGATAAGAGTCTGCCACTCTCAACCCGTCTTTTGCAAACCCATGCCTCCTTCCTTCTGTCAGTACCTACCTTCATAAAGTACAAAGATTGGGTATCCAAAGACGGGTTCAGATTGGCCTCTGGACAACATGCTTCCTAAACAAGGATTGGACTGTAAACATTGGAGTATGGCCATAGGCGGAGACTTGGTCTTGGGCTTGGGGGGACCGGCGAAAAATCGGCCGAAGGACGATCGGCGAGGCGCGAAGCGCCGAGCAAGGGGAGGGGTTTGGGGAGGGGGATGTGCACCTCCCCTATTTAAATTTTTTTAATTTCCACACTGCAATGGTAGCATTTTAAGCTGTCATCTGAACAAAATTGCTCTATAATTTGAGTGCTGATAGGAATCAGCTATCACTCTTAGCGTACATGTAGTTTGAGGCGTTTTTGAGTTTGGGGGAGGGGTTTGGGGAGGGCATGTGCCCCCTCCCCTATATAAAAATTTTGAATTTCCACACTGTAATGGTAGCATTTTAAGCAGTCATCTGAACAAAATTACTTTATTATTTGAGTGCCGATAAGAACCAGCTGTCACTCGTAGCTATTATTATTATATTCATGAAATATTTCAGAAATATTGGGGGAATATAAGCAGCTCCGTCCCCCCCACCTCAAGTTTCGGGGGACCGTCCCCTTGTCCCCCCCCTAAGTCTCCGCTCCTGAGTATGACACCGCTCGATCCTCATTCAGTACCTCTAGTAGTCTGTCGCTACTTTTATCTACTAAAGAATTTGTATAGTTTGGTTAGTTACTGTTATACGACGCTGATTCATGACAAAGGTGATTATCGTCGCCCTCCTCCAGCCCATCATCCTTCATCATCCTTCATCATCATCATCATCATCATCATCATCATCATCATCATCATCATCATCACCATCATCATCATCATCAACATCATCATCATCATCATCATCATCATCATCATCATCACCACCACCACCACCACCACCGTGATCATCAGGGCTATGCCAACCGTCCGAGTCTTCGGCTTGTGGTGGAGCTGCGTGTTGCAAAAGTTCAGTATATAGGTGAAGATCCGCCTACAACGTACGAGTCTATGTGTCCCTCGTTGTCTCTTCTCCAGCTCATTGGGAATCCTGAAATTAAGGCTTGGCGCGCCCTGTAGAGTGATCGTTCCTTTTGGGTAAGTCAGTCACCGCAGAGTAGGCCTAACAATATCCGTTTAAAGCACTGTGTCACCAACTTATAACGAAGTTCCCTAGTCGGCGTCGAATTGTTCTTACCTCTGATACATGAAGACAACTAGTACGACTGTTGCTATCAGAATTACGAGGCATGTGATCACTATAACAACATGTAGCGCCTCTGAAAGACATGTAATGCAACAAGAATTTATATAGAGTCATTTCTTTCTATTGAAACATTCCTGAAACCAAAAACCATTGGTATTTGCGATCAATGCTTTCAATCGACAAACATGGCTGCCGCCATGTTTTTGCTAACGACTAACAGCCTCGTTTCCACGTGGTCCTCCGTAGGCTTTCTGAATAAGACAATAAAGATTGCATCAGTCACCACATTCTTTCGAGGATATATCTCGACCTAGTCGGATTCTGTAATGTCTACATAGCCACCCACGTGGATTTACGCCTTTTTGGACGATTCTAAGACCTACAGTCGTCACTTCACTGCCGCCGTCATGTTCTTTGTATGTGTTGAAAACGAACAGCCACGTTTTCCAGTGCTGCTCCGCAGGCCCGCAGAATTGGACACTACTTATAACAATAACATCAACCACCATTTGTACTTTCAAATATCATGACAGGAGTCTAATATCTACCGTTATACCTCGAATACGACACCTTTGCAGCATAAACCGGTGACCCATGAACACACCATTACCTCGAACACTTACCATCATCAACCAGACGGATGGCGCCCTCCAGGTTGCTTGCTAGTCCTACATGAAGACTGGGCGCCTGTTTATGGCTGCCGCTACTTTATTAATTACATTATTATTACCATACCTTATTATTACTTCTGTGTTTTATTTTCTATTCAATCTCTCATGTAAACATTTCTGCGTTTTTGTCAGATTGTTTTCTCATTAAACGAATATATATATACATGTATGCTACGTTACGTAAAAGTTATAACACACACTCTCTTAATAAATGAATTCCTGAATACTCTCCTGTCAATGATGCGACGATTTCAATCCATTTCGCACAGGATTTTCTGTTTGTTTTTGTTCATTGTTTGATGTTGTTAATCATCTGCTGTTTCTTTTGCTCATCAGTTTATGTTTATTGCTCATTGGTTGCTGGTTACTAATTATAACAAAATTATGCTGCTTATTGTTTTTAAGTGGTGCCTGTTGTTCGTCATTTGTTGTTTATTGTTTATTGTTTGATCCTCATTGTTCATCATTTGCGCTTCTGAGTAGATAGCCTTAAAGGGGCGCTATATAAAAAGTAATTAATAATGATAATAAAATTATAATAATTTGCAGTTTATTGTTTATCATCTACTGTTTGTTGTCTGTTTAATTCTTAATAACTTGTTGTTTATCCTCCATCGTTGGCTGTTTATTGTTTTTCATTTGCTATTTATTATCTATTTATTTTTTGATAATTTGCCGTTTTTTTTAATTTATAATTGGCTCTTTGTTTTCGTTCATCATTTGAGGATTATTGGTAGGCCCTAATGATTTTCAATTATGTTTTCGTTCATAATTTTCTGTTTATTTGTTTATTCTCCGTTGTTTGCTGTTTGTTTTCTATCATTTTGGTGTTTATTGTTTATCTGCTGTTTAGTGCTAAACATTTGGTGTTTATTGTTCAGTGGACTAGACTGAAGTGATATGGGGAAATGTAGAAAAATTTCAGTTAGCGTGTGGTTTTATTTCCCTCCACGAACCATACCTTATTGCGCCCAATAATTGTAAGAGTCTATAGCGTTACACGAACTTCTGGACCCATCTGCCACTAAAATTACCTTTTCCATCGAGTTATAACGAATATTTTGTGCAGCTACAACTATACAATTTTGTGTAAATGCATGCATTCAAAAGATATGGCACACAACATTTGCTTCCGTGTTGTTGTAGAGTTTTGTGGGTGATGTTACATCAGTGGATATCACGTTATCAGAAAAAAGCCAACATGTAGAAATCGTCACTTCACGAGATACCATGAACTCATCACAGGAAGTTTGGAATTCATTTTTAAGTGCATAGAAAGATAAGGTATCTAGTTGTTGCAGCATCCGCGTGCACTTTGTTGCTTATTGCTGTATATAATACTCGATACTGTCGAAATCATTGTCATCAGCATCATAATTCACTTTTATCATTATCGTCATCATACACATCACACCACAACATCAATGTCATCATCACCCACATCATAATCATTGTCATCATAAATATCAATTTACAAACCGTTACTTTATGTGGAAAATATTGTCTCATGATTTGCAAATGTTATTTTTAGATGGCTTGTCTTTACCTGCATCCTCGTCTATTGAAGCTCCTTTCTCTGTCTCAGTATATCGGGATTCAACTAAATATAGAAAACAGGAATGATGTTGAAATTAAGAGATGAAGTGATGGTAATGGTAGAGCACGTGGGATAAAGTTAATGCATGTTACAAAACATGAGGTATTTAGGAGACGTTGAAGTTTTGTTTAAATTAAGCGAAATAAGGTGGTGCAAAGAAAAAGCTGCAGAAGTTCTAACAGAGAAGAAGAGAAACAGAACGCTACCAACGCCATTGACGAGTCGCGTCTAATAATTTTTGAATAATTCACCAATCGCCAAATTATTTTATCAGCCGACCGGTCAGCCAATTGCTTTGTACTTTCTTTATTGTCATTTGGCCAATATGTCTTTTAGTCGTTCAGTCAATGAGCAAAATCAGGAAGTAAGCTTAAGTGAATAAGTCATTCTGCCACCTGTCTGTCTGAATGTATGTCTTATTGACACGCCTGTTGGTCTGTTTGTCTTTCTGTTTGTATGTTTGTCTGCCTGTCTTTTCTGCCTATCTGTTACTCAGTCATCTAGCCGATAAGTCATTTTTCATACGTTTAGTAAATCCCTCGTTCAGTCGGTCTGTCATTTAATAAGCTAGTTAATCAGTGCATAATGTAGCGTTGATTGTACCAGTTGTTGTTTCAACCTCTGGAAACTTTTCTGTTGTATAGGAAATCTTCTCATCAGCGGCATCTGTCCTTGAGGGTCTTGCAGAAGTCGGCCCTGTAACCCAACCTGTGTCTTATTAATTGTGGCATTTGGAATTTTTGCAACTGGCGACCACCATAAAATTAATTTCTCTGCTAAGAAGTAGGCAAAAAGCACGCACTATTACAGTAACCTAGTAACTTTATTATTCATTTAGCTATCAACAGACAAATAAATATAATCAGTTTGCTTCGATCTGAGGGTTAGGGCCTATGTGATAAGGTCGCGGCTGAAGGTGATCTGTTTCAAAGTCTTGCTTATCCCTGTAGGCCGTTTTCATCTTCAGCTCTTCGGAGTCATGTAGGCCCTACAGAATTTACATGCCTCGTTCTATTCAATGGGTAATTCTTTTGGGTTTTGGTGTGCTTATAAGCGATCGCCGCTTGATACCTTGTACATCATCATCGTCATCAATAATTAGTAATTTCTAAGGCCAAGTGTCTAGTGCACAAGGCATCAACCTGCAACTGCACCAAAATCAAGCCATTATCAGGTTAATCTTCCAGAAGATCAGACCACGAAGAGAGTTCGATGACGGCGTCATATCTGATCCAAAATTTGACGAGATTTCAGATTGATATTTTTAATCGCACATCATAAACAGGCGAAGTTTTGTTTATGTTCATATTTTTAATGAGAATCAATACAATAACTTTTAATTTCACTATTATTCATTCATTTTTTTCATTTAAGATATTTATATAGCGCCCCTTTAAGATTTCTACAGCGCGGACACTGAATCGGAGTTTCACGCCGAAGCGCATGAGCAATTGCGAGTGAAGGACTTGCCCAGGGTCCCTACGCAGCGGCTTGAGGTAGATTCGAACCCGCAACCTCCGGCTGCAAGGCACCAAACATACTCCCTTGAGGTGGATTCGAACCCGCAACCCTCCGGCTGCAAGGCACCGAACATACCCTTACACCACCGCGCCCCACGCGGTGGTGTAGGGGTATGTACGTTACTCATAACTGATCACTACGACAGTTGTGATCTTACTAACAATAGTAGTAGGTGAAAGGCCGGAGCGAGAACAGGGAACCAGTGCAGGGAACCAATAAGTGATCGATTTGCGATTCGAGGCTTGCAGGCTAAAAGAAAGGCCGAAACTAGAACAGGGAGAACAGGGAGCCAGTAAGTGATCGATTTACCACACGAGGGTTTATCCTCACATCAGCCCCCAACCCTCCGTCCGAAAGCCTTGGGGAGCCCCCAGCACCCCAAACAATTCTACAACAATTGTACAACCCAGCCCACACCCACACAAGCGGTTTGGATTAAACAAATTAAACAAATGAATACTTAAACATATACAAAGTTTACAATGTATGGACAAAACGAATGTAAGTGGCTAGTACTCGGTAAAACAACTCTCTGTTGCCGTAGATGTATTGGAAAGTATTGTTTTGCTCATTTAGTGGAACGAGGCCATGTTCTGAGTGCAATCACTCTGTTTTGACATAGACATCCCGGATGTTTTCACAGCGACAGTTGCCCGAGGCAGAGGCTAAAACAGGATACAACTTTATTGCCCAACGTTGTTTACAAAGACGACCTTCGACGCTGTCACTATCCTGGTCTGAGCTTCAGTACATGTGTGCTAGATATTGAAACAGGCCTATAAACAAACGATTAACCGAATTCTCTGATCGCTCGCGATCACAAATCTCGGTCACCGACTTTTCTGATTTCTAGGTCACGAGAACATCCAACGATTGTAGCATTATTATTTTTCATCAATCCAACTTCTACTTTGGCGGGAATCCTTCTAATCGATCCAGCTTTCATTAGGCACACATACGTTTTATCAGTTCAGCTTCTATTTAAGCAGAAATTATTTTTTAATCAAAACAAATTTTATTTAATTAAGAATTATTTTCCATAAATCCAGCTTCTATTTAAGCAATATTCCTTTCATCAGACCCACTTCCATTTAAGAAAAATAATTTTTATCAATCCGACTTCTAGTTAGCAAGATATCGCTTCGTTAATCCAACCTGTTTTCGTAAAACGTCGAACCCATACAAATAGGCCTAAGATTATACGACGCAAAACTACACGTTTTTTCGAAATTATGACCGAATTTATTGGCGAACCGATAGTGTTATTAAAGAAATTAATTGACGAACTGCAAGTGAACAGCGATTCAATGTGAAATTTTAAATATTTTTAATATAATGTGTGATCAGACAATAGGCCTATTTTGCTTTTGAAACAGGAAGTATACAACCTTAGCATAGCGAGGAAAAACCGATGTGAAAAACCCGAGTGTTTATGCCTATTTCGTAATGAAAGAGAAAGCGTTCACCGGGCTCTAACATCATCGCCAATAAGGAAGTAAACACACTCACAAATAAATTGCGCAGATACGACGATATCTTTCAAACGCCTGTGAAAATTATAATGTTATATATCCACAAGGCATACGCTAAGAAGATTAAATCGCTTACACTTCACACAATTGAAAAACATTTCGAATGATCGGTTCTCAATCGTCCAAGTAGGCCTATGATCCATAATGGCCTATGTCGATATAAACCTAATAAAGCCGAGACTAAAACTTTTTAGTGCGGTTAATACACATTGCTTGTTTTCGTAAATACTTCGATGTAAAGATTGTCTTAACAGATTCATAACTTATCCCCATCTTAATATAATAATTATCCATCGAACATCGAACACAAACATTAAGCCAGCTAAAGTCTAAACGGTGAACGGATTCTGAATGAGAAAGTATTATAGCGCTTCCGTGGAAAAACCAGAATAACTATAATAAGTCTTGCGAGCAGTGCGACCACTCCTTTTAATGCAGTGCAACCACTCCTTTCAATACTTGGGAAAAATCCCAAGTTCACGAAAATCTTGGGAAATCCCAATATGCTATTGGGTAATATTAAGGGAAAAAAGAAAATCTTGGGAAAAATCCCAAGTGCTCACACATATATCCCAAGTTTGGAAATTTGGGAAATCCCATATGCTATTGGGTAATATTAAGGGGGGGGTGCTCACACATATATTTTTTTAATTTCATAAATACGGGGCCGTGGGCGTTAGGGCATCATTAGCAGCAGCATCGTTAGCAGTATCAGTCCAGCATACACAGTTCACTGTCAAGGTGATTCTGAAGCCGCCAATTGCTTTATAAAATCCGCTCGGGCCTTCTCGCGGCCCTTGTTGATCAGCTCTTTTTTTAAGCCTTCGCTGATGGAACCTTCGGTCATTCCTACAGATTTAGACCGGATCTCATCTTTCATGACGCGATATTTTTCAACCTCTTCCAAAATCAGCTTGTACTCATCTTCGCTGATCAGATTATCTTCGAGAGCTTTTAAGACATGGCTGTGTATGGTATTGAGTTTACTGCTAGCCAGCACTCGTATGGCTTCGTGTTTTGCCGCTTTTGCCGAACATCTTCGACCGATGGCGACTCCAGCAACATCGAACAAACTGGACAACACAGCACAAACTTCAAGAATTATTCCTGGTACTAGCCCAACTCCTGTTACCAGCAAGGCTGCTCCTCCCGCACCCGCGCCTAGACCGAAAACTGCACACGAGGCGGAAGCACCGTTAATCATATTCACAGCTCTGCTGTATTTTTTAAAAAGAGCGCCGCGAAATTGAACTTCAGATCGTAGGAAATTTTCGAGTTCACCGATTTTCTGCAGGCGAAAGTTCTGTGGTTCCATTTCAGACTGGTCCGCGGTGTTGTTGGACTTTTCATCCGAAATTGTCGGGACAGCTAGACTTGGATACAGCGACATAATTATTATAATTCTTCTAAAAGAAGTGTTATATTTAACTCAACATCCGGAGTTGTTACAGTACCTCTTTTTTAGCCTCAACTTGAAAACTCGTTTGGCTCGGAATACAAATTATCCTAGTCGCATTAAACTGTGAGCTCGAAACGTCAATTAGCCAATCAATTATACGAATTGAGGCGTCTCCGTTACTTGCACCCGATATTGTCAGCTTCCAGAAACCACAGTCTACTGTAACGGTATCAGCTGCGGTCTGTAAAGTGATGCAAGGAAATCGTGCGGCTGTGATTGGAAGATTCTTATACACCTTTGTGGCCAGTGTTCCGGTTGCCGTGTAAATGTCGCGGGTGTAGTAGTCCTTTGACACGAAATCGATGTGTTCTTGCGGCACAGCGGTCAACATTGCCGTGGTGGGTTGTGCAATGGTATAGCCCCAGTTGGTTAGACCAACAATATCATCGAGGTTGTATTTTTGCATATTTGTCTCCCCATTTTGCCTGAGATATCCTCGGATTTTATGGTGTGAGTCGGCCATCGTCTAGTTTTATACCATTTAATCCCCATCTTTAAAATATGTGAAAATCTGAAAGTGGCTAATAAAATAGAAACCTGCACCACCATCAAAGGAAAGGGCAGTAAACCTGTATATTTTATAAGCGCTGACGGAGTCTACGGGAAAGTCTTGCGGCTTTTCAGTATCGATAAATCGGGCGTTTGAGGTGAGTAGGTCTGTAAATACACCACCATTCTGAACGGCCCCACTTATCTTCCAGGATGTTATATTTAATAAACCACAACACAGACGGACTTTCCAAATGCGTACGGCCGTCGGGCATTCAATCTGTAGCCAAATTGGAAGTGGGTAAGGGTGGAATATGGCCGTTATTGTTGAGTATCTTGAGGTTGCGTATATAAGTCATAATTATCGCGTCCAAGGCAACCGAGTGTTGCTTGGCGGCGAGGTCTTTGTTGTCCACATTTAAGCGTGGATATTAATTCAGATAAAATTGGATTCAATTCAATTACTTTACAATATTGGATTAGATTATAATACGTTTGACTTTACTCAACTATACTAGAATGGATTAGACTAGAATAGAGTAGACTAGAATAAAGTAGACTAAACTATATTCGATCAGGTGAAATCATAATAGTATTTGACTTTATCGATTGAAAAATGATCAGGGTCAAAGCCATACGGTCTCTATACGAAAACGGTTTACATTTACATTTTATGGCATTGGATTGGGTTATATTATATCATAATTANGTGTTCCATGAATCTTCTCGTGGCATGAATTGCGGCTTCGGCTCCTCCTGGTACACCTACTCCAAGTTGTTTAGGGGAGAGGCGAGGTGTCGCTATAGGTATTATGTAAGCGTTTGCGCACTTCGAGGCCAGTCTACGCCACAAGTATCCTATGACGATAGGTCTTAGGCCTCCTGAGCTTTTCTTAAGTGCAAACAGTGTGCCACCAAAGAGGATGGGGCGAAGCTCTTGTGGACAAATACCGGCCAGGAGCAGGTTTGTTAAGGCAGTCACTGCCTTCAGTAGCCCCTGACCTGCGACGTGGTCTTTGAGGAGCTCCAAGACGTGTTGTGGCCTCAGTCCATCCGGCCCGCCGGAGGAGCCTTTCGGGAAGGAGCGCATGGCGTCATGGACCTCCTTTTCAGTGATCTGTAATGATGCTGTTTGGGGCGACGGCTGCGCAATGGTCCGCTCTGGGGCCGATGGATGTTTGAGCCGGAGTAGCTCCAAAGTTTCTTTGTTAATTGGAGCTGGACTATCGTCTGAGCAGAGGATGCGCGCTGCAGCGCTGAGGTTGCCATCTTCTAACTTGGCTGCTACAGCGGCCGCGATGGAATTTGCGTCATGTGATTTCCTGGGTTTTCCCTTGTCTGCTCTGTCTCGATCCGGTCCAAATAAAAGCGATGCGGTCGTCTGCCAATCATTTGTGAAAGTGTCTATTCGAGATTTGATGTATTGTGTAAGGTTGTGTCTCTTACCGCCCCTTGTCGGTAATAATAATAATAATAATAATAATAAGGGGCTACTGAAGGCTAATGACTAGCCTTAACAAACCTGCTCCTGGCCGGTATTTGTCCACAAGAGCTTCGCCCCATCCTCTTTGGTGGCACACTGTTTGCACTTAAGAAAAGCTCAGGAGGCCTAAGACCTATCGTCATAGGATACTTGTGGCGTAGACTGGCCTCGAAGTGCGCAAACGCTTACATAATACCTATAGCGACACCTCGCCTCTCCCCTAAACAACTGGGAGTAGGTGTACCAGGAGGAGCCGAAGCCGCTATTCATGCCTCGAGAAGATTCATGGAACACATGAGCGAAGACACCATAATCATTAAACTCGACTTGGCAAATGCCTTTAACAGCCTGCACCGTGACATCATGTTATCCTCGTTGTCGGAGTGGTGCCCCGAACTCTACGCCTACTGTCATCTAGCATACGCAGAACCATCCAGTTTGAAGTACGGCAACTTCACTCTACAATCGCAGGAAGGACCGCAACAAGGAGACCCACTAGGTCCGGTTCTCTTTTGCCTACCGCTCCAAGAAGTTCTTACTCACTTACAATCGCCGCTAGCCTTTGGTTATTTAGATGATCTCACCGTGGGTGGCGGGTACGAGAAAGTGTGCGAGGACGTCGTGGCAATAAAGGAAGGTTGCGCCCGTTTGGGCTTATCGATCAACAGCTCAAAATGCGAAGTAATATCCAGGGACGCAAATATCGACCTACCAGAACCGGTGAACCAATTCCTGCGCGTAGATCCATCATCAGCAGAGCTGCTAGGCGCACCTCTATCTCCACGTGAGGCCCTCAACGATACTTTAAACTCAATCGTATCGAGGTTGGCAAGTACTATGAAAAAGCTGGAGCAGATACCAAGACAAGACGCACTCCTGATACTACGATGTTCAATTGGGGCTCCGAGGCTCATATACATTCTCCGCTGCACGCCTTGTCATGACCACCCGGGCCTCATGAAATTCGACGCGGGATTACGAGCTGGCACCGAGAGCATTCTTAACATCGCTCTCTCTGACGATCAATGGTTACTCACATCCATGCCTATCAGGATGGGTGGACTGGGAATAAGAAGAGCATCTTCGTTGGCACTTCCAGCTTTTTTAGCCTCAGCCGCAAGTTCTCTTCTTACCCAATCGCTCATCCTCACTCTCACTCAGGTGCCCGAAGACTCTATCGTGGAAGTAATGAGAACCCGATGGCAGCAGAGCATTGCAGAAACGACCGACTTCCCATCTACAGACGGCAAACAGTCTTCATGGGACACGCCGCTGCTCTCGGTGGCCATGCTGGAGATAACATCGCGCTCTCGGGATTCGTACGACCGGGCAAGGCTTAATGCTATACAGGCCCCACACGCCTCGGACTGGCTATTCGCCCTCCCTCTAGCTTCTCAAGGCTTAAGACTCAATGACGAAGATATGAGGGTAGCGGTGGGCTTGAGACTGGGGGCGGTCATCTGTGCCCCACACACATGTCCATGTGGTACAATGGTTTCAGCCAGAGGATCGCACGGTTTGGCTTGCACGTTGGGTTTCGGCAGACAAGCCAGACACTCTTCCATCAATGAAATCGTGCTACGCAGCCTCATCAGGGCAGGTACACCGTCGATCAGGGAACCGGCTGGCCTCACCCGACTGGATGGGAAAAGACCGGATGGCCAAACCCTGATTCCATGGAACAACGGGCGTTCCCTGATTTGGGATGTCACAATCGTAGATACATTTGCGCCATCGTACTTGGTCGAGACAGCTGTAGCGGCGGGAGGAGCGGCTGAAATAGCTGCGACTAGAAAGAGGAACAAATACGAGGAGCTTCAAACAAGATATCTGTTTACTCCAATCGCGATAGAGACGATGGGACCTTTGGACCAGGAGGGCTTGGCTTTCATCAAGGAACTCGGCAGACGGTTGACCAGAACAACGGAAGATCCACAAGAAACCTTCTTCCTTTTTCAAAAGATCTCTGTTACTGTCCAGCGGTTCAACGCTGTCGCATGCCTTAGTACAATGGGTCCCTAGAACTCTGATTTTAGACTATCGGTTGTCCGGAAGGATTCAATAATAATAATAATAATAATAATAATAATAATAATAATAATAATAATAATAATAATAATAATAATAATAATAATAATAATAATAATAATAAAGATGCACGCGAGACCTCCTACCTATTTCAGCGCATATCTGTAATGATCCAGCGGTTCAATGCGGTGGCTTTCCGCGGTACTTTTGCCACACTGGACCTTAGCGACGATTAGGTGCCGTTCCAGACGAATTTTACTGTTCTTAATTAATGTTTAAGTCCCTGAGGGATCATGTATACCTCGGGGCATAAAAAAAATAATAATAATGACCATATAACAATAACAATAATAACCAAAATAATAACAATATATATGTATGTATGCATGAAGATATATGTTTGTATGTACATACGGACGTATGTCTTAAATACCACTTGAGTTGGCCACTTCTACGTGAGCTACACAAGTCGATCGTCGCATATTAAAAGTAATTAATCGAAGCGCCGCCAGGTGGCGACAGAAGCGATTCCTTCTCCACCTAGCGGGGACGCATCGCATCACCTACGGAATTACAAGCAGACCGAACGAGCACCGACCGAATCTCGCGCAGTAATCTGACAGTAAATGAATTCTACGAGAGGCGCTCATTAAATTCATAATCACCACCAGAGGGCGGAGGGTGGCGGGCGGGGGGGGGTGAGGGCCGCCGCGCAGAGGCGCCATCTATCATTCGCTCATAACCGCCATTAACCAGCATGCCTTGCGGTCGGACGCCCTGAAGGGATCATCTATTATCCAACGGAGCGAATCAAATTACCCCGTTCCGTCGTTACAAAGTGGCCCTTTTTCTTCGCAGATAAACGGGGGCTCTCTTCGCTGCCCGTCGGGGGTAGGGGTAGGGTGGGAAGCTATTAGGG
>JACEVL010000397.1:762500-790000 GCA_020284085.1 Aporrectodea caliginosa
TTAATGTCTTGTACACACAGCCAATGGTTTACTGAATGAGGTCTCTGTATGTATGAATATTATACATGCATGTGTATATATAGCACCTAACTATAGGGCATTCTAGGTATGCAGTTATACATCTATGAGTGCATATATGTATAATTATTATAATTAAATTTGTTACGCGCGCACTGTCACACCGAAATGTGAATCTGAGGCGTGGATAGTTAGCCGCCAAGAGAAGATGCAGTTAGGTGAAATAGTGAGTTTTTAGACGCTTTTTGAAGGAAGTGAATTTGAGCTACGAAGATATAGAGTGGCAGTCGATTCCATGTACATTATGTATGCATACGCAGACATGAATGAATGTATTTATGTATGAATGTATGTATGCATGTATCTATGTATTACATATGTATGAATGTATGAATGAATGCATATATGTATGTATACAGACTGCATTGTCTGTATCTGTTTATGTATATGCATGCATGTACGTATGTTGGGGCCAAGATCGATTTCGAGTTGACTTCAGGCTTTGGAGATGGAAAAAAGATGTTCATTCTCTTTCCTTGGGTAATAGTAAGGGAAAAAAGGGGTTCAAGCAGTTATAGGTTTTTTTGTTTTTAATTTCATAAATACGGGGCTGTGGGGGTTAGTGGCTCAGTAGCAGCAGCATCGTTAGCAGTATCAGTCCAACATACACAGTTCACTGTCAAGGTGATTCTGAAGCCGCCAATTGCTTTATAAAATCCGCTCGGGCCTTCTCGCGACCTTTGTTGATCAGCTCTTTTTTTAAGCCTTCGCTGATGGAACCTTCGGCCATTCCTACAGATTTAGACCGGATCTCATCTTTCATGACGCGATATTTTTCAACCTCTTCAAGAATCAGCTTGTACTCATCTTCGCTGATCAGATTATCTTCGAGAGCTTTTAAGACATGGCTGTGTATGGTATTGAGTTTACTGCTAGCCAGGACTCGTATGGCTTCGTGTTTTGCCGCTTTTGCCGAACATCTTCGACCGATGGCGACTCCAGCAACATCGAACAAACTGGACAACACAGCACAAACTTCAAGAATTATTCCTGGTACTAGCCCAACTCCTGTTACCAGCAAGGCTGCTCCTCCCGCACCCGCGCCTAGACCGAAAACTGCACACGAGGCGGAAGCACCGTTAATCATATTCACAGCTCTGCTGTATTTTTTAAAAAGAGCGCTACGAAATTCAACTTCAGATCGTAGGAAATTTTCGAGTTCACCGATTTTCTGCAGGCGAAAGTTCTGTGGTTCCATTTCAGACTGGTCCGCGGTGTTGTTGGACTTATCATCCGAAATTGTCGGGACAGATAGACTTGGATACAGCGACATAGTTATTATAATTCTTCTAAAAGTAGTGTTATATTTAACTCAACATCCGGAGTTGTTACAGTACCTCTTTTTTTAGCCTCAACTTGAAAACTCGTTTGGCTCGGAATACAAATTATCCTAGTCGCATTAAACTGTGAGCTCGAAATGTCAATTAGCCAATCAATTATACGAACTGAGGCGTCTCCGTTACTTGCACCCGATATAGTAAGTTTCCAGAACCCACAGTCTACTGTAACGGTATCAGCTGCGGTCTGTAAAGTGATGCAAGGAAATCGTGCGGCTGTTATTGGAAGATTCTTATACACCTTTGTGGCCAGTGTACCGGTTGCCGTGTAAATGTCGCGGGTGTAGTAGTCCTTTGACACGAAATCGATGTGTTCCTGAGGCACAGCGGTCAACATCGCTGTGGTGGGTTGTGCAATGGTATATCCCCAGTTGGTTAGACCAACGATATCATCGAGGTTGTATTTTTGCATATTTGTTTCCCCATTTTGCCTGAGATATCCTCGGATTTTATGGTGTGAGTCGGCCATCGTCCAGTTTTATACTATTAATCCCCATCTTTAAAATATGTGAAGATCTGAAAGTGGCGAACCGAGGAAACCTAAATCATCATGGTATTAGCAAAGGCAAGGGCCGTAAACCTGTATATTTTATAAGCGCTGACGGAGTCGACGAGAAAGTCTTGCGGCTTTGTCATCATCGGTAAATCGGGCGTTTGAGGTGAGTAGGTCTGTAAATACAAACTCTCCACCATTCCGAACGGCCCCACTTATCTTCCAGGACGATATATTTGTATTATAAAACACAGACGGACTTTCCATATGCGTACGGCCGTCGGGCATTCAATCTGTAGCCAAGATCCAACACCAGTGACGCTGGCTATCCAGCCGCCCGCAGCACTGAGGGAGGCAGAAACATTCGTGGGGTTAAATGCTAAAACTGCTGGGTTAGTGGACAGTTCCGAACTGGCGGTGGGAATAAAACCTGTATAGTTATTGGAAGTGGGTAAGGGTGGAATATGACCAGTATGGTTGAGTATCTTGAGGTTGCCTATATAAGTCATAATTATCGCGTCCAAGGCAACCGAGTGTTGCCTGGCGGCGAGGTCTTTGTTGTCCACATATCTTTTGGCAAGAGAGATCTGGGAGTCTACATATTGCTTATTAGTCACATTTAACGGCCCCGATGGCACCCTGTTCAACCTTATCATGGTGTTGTTGACCGCTCTTGAAACTTGACCAATACTGGCCCCATCACTGTTAGATACTGATGCTCCTTCCGGAAGTCCTGTAATTCTTTTTCCTGACATTGCTAAATCACCAGTCATGGTATCGCCGGCTTTGAGAATGTGAGCGCCTCTAATGGCTGCATCGTGTTCGTCTACATATCTCTTGTTAGTCAAGAATTTTGGCCCAATGGGTGTTCCTGGGAATGATGACATGTCATAATTTGTCATCACATTTTTTAGTCCATCGCTTAATAGTTTCATGCTTACCGCGTCGCTATCGGATGGTCGTGATATATGGCTTATTGGAAGCCCAGTAACCCTTCTCCCACCCATATCCAAATTGCCAGTCATGGTATCACCGGCTTTGAGAACATGTGTGCCGACGGTGGGGATCCGACCATCTGTATACTGTTTGGCGTACTCTCTGGCGGCGAGAGTTTTTTGGTCTGTATACAACCTGAGGGTTGTGTTAAGCGCAACATCCTTCTCGTCCGAATAACGCCTAATGATGTATCCTTATCATCTGCGGTAAACTTAATAGCCGCATCTACATATCGTTTGTTAGTCACATGCAACGGAGCCGAGGGTGTTATATTTAAGTTTGTCATTTTGGCGTTTACCTCACGCCTCACTTCTGATATGCTCGCTGCATCGTTTATATCTGTTGTTAGTAATGGTAAACCAGTTACCCGTTTCCCACCCATATCCAAATTACCAGTCATGGTATCACCGGCTTTCAGCACATGTGCACTTCTAACAAGAGTATCCTTTTCGTCTGCATACTGTTTTGCGGCGTTAGACTTTTCATCTGTATACTGTCTGGCGGCGGCAGTTTTTTGGTCCGTATACAACCTCAGACCTGTGTTAAGGGCGGCGTCCTTCCTGTCCGCATACTCCTTAACAATAACATCTTGGGCGTTAGAAACATCCGCCTGCTCGTCGGCGTACCGTACCACCTGAGCCCAGCTCACGGCATCGCTGTCAGAATCTGGCGTGTCTGCCGTACGAAGCCCAGATATACGGTGCCCACTCATGTTAATGTTGCCAGACATAGTTCCACCGGCAAGTTGTAGATTATCCAAGTCTATTGTATCAGCGTAACCCTTCGTTGCGGCGTCAGCGTTCTCAGTAGGCGTACCAACATTTGTGATTCGATACCCACCAGATGAGAGAATTCCCATCATGGTATCGCCAACCTTGTGGACGAGCCCACCAGTGCTGAACTGCCATACTCCTCCACCTATCGTACTATGACTACTTCGACCAAACTTATCGACCGGCATCTTGTATTACAGAAAAAAGGGGCACATTTCTAATATAAAAATTTCAAAACCAAAATCCAAAAATCTAAGCAATCTAAAACAATCAAAATATCTAATCCAATCTTCTTATGGGGCAACATAGTTAAGTATTATATCTTCAAATTTTTGACCAGCAGCGAGCTGTTTGAGCACAAGAAGGCAGAGGTGGCCACATATCACATCATTTTGACCCTGCAGCTGAAATGTTTGTGTTCTGATGGGGCAATTTAAATATCGAGCGAGTTCTTGAGGCGGATCCAACCCATAACTATCAAAGAACACGGCTGTAGGACCATGATGACCTTGATCAATTTTATATGCCACCCAGTGGGTACCATCGCCTTTTTTGGAATCCAGATTAACAATTCCACACTCTTTGTCGTGTACCACAGCGGGCAAGCCATCTCGCATGAAAACACCGCGGAAATTAGGCAGTCCTCGGGCGGCTTTCTCGATATCAAAGTTGCTCAGAGGTTCTAGTTTTTTTTCCCGAGATAAAGTCCTGATCCCTTACACCTAGGACAACAACCACCGGTAGTCTGGCGTCCGAGATACAACCCCTTTCCATGAAGCTCAGCTTCGACTACCCGGTTATGACGCTCTGCCTCGGCTTGTGCAGCTGCTGCAGCTTGTTTGGCTTGCACCGCCTTTGCTATCCCTGCAGCCCCACCAGCCACTCCTCCCGCTGCAGCTAACCCACCAAAGAGCAGTGGGAGGAGTGCCAGAAGTGGAAGAAAACCACCATTTTTTGTCATATGTTTCAGTTGTGTTTTGGTGAATCTCAACTCCATGCCACGGCCTTGGTCCAAATTTTTAGCGACACGGTTAGCTTGACCCTTCGTCAGCCCGAGGTTGTCTTCTCCATGAAGCTGGCCATAAGTGAGCCGAATTGTAGCGCCGGTGCCATTGCGGGCGGCATTTGCCAGTGTTACCTTTTGACCTTCAGTCAGCGAAAGACCGTGTGAGATGTACTTGGTTTTTGGTTTTCTTAAATATAAATATTGTTCCTAAAACTTTTTCTGAAATATATCTAAAGGGACGCCATTTTTCTAATTAGTAAACGAGATTGAATTTGCTACCATCCGATTCAAGTTTCATGAGTCGATCGCTTATCAACACGGCATATGCTATCGTATTAGCTGGAACTGCGGCGTCAAAGTTCACCTTAATCTGAATGTCCTGGGTCGTGGTTTTCAGGCGTTCCGATTGTCTGCGAACATCTAGTACGAAGATCGGGAAGAAATCTACAAAGTCGACCGGTGTTACTTGACAAGATGATTCACGTCCATCGATTCCACAGAACTCCTCCTTGAAGTCTCGCAAAGCTTTGTAAGCACGAGAGATTTTCATCGCGGTAAAGTCGAGATTCATGTCAACGACTGGATACCGATCGCTGTTGAGCATAGCATAGATATTGCGAACTTGTGCATGGTCGAAAAGTGCCGGGTTGTGATCCTGGTTTGCCGTCTTGTCAGTCTGAAAAGCAACCAGAATCCATCGGGGCTTTTCCGTTCCTGATTTAACACTCAATCGCCACGAAAAAGTCGTTGCTTGCGGTACCGAAATATTATCGCATTGCATGGCTCGAAATGCTACAGGAATTTTAACCTTGGCCTCGATCTGCTTCATGAGCATGCTCTTATACTCCAAAGCGGGTATAACATGTGGCATAAACCAGGATAGCTTACTCAGTGTAATCCGACCAACGGGTATTGCAGCGGCCTTGAAGATTGCGTCTGCATCGGCCTGACGGCTCAGCAACAAGGAATGTTTAATTCCGTATACGACCCTGTGGTAATCGTCACAAAAACCGAATAAATGTCTTAGGGGGATGACGAATGAAAAAGTGCCAATAGGGTCAGGCCTAGCGATGATCATCCTTCGCCGAGCCCTGAAGCCAAGATTTGCGTCCGCTGCGGCTGCAGTGGTGTCCTTCTGCCAACAAATGTTCAGACCTTCAGCCCTGGCGAAGTCGTCTCCATAGACCAACATGCCCTTCATCGTTGTTGCCTGTCCTGGAGATGCGATGTTCTCGATCTCGGTATTGTTAACCTGGTATCGGATCTGAGAGAACATGTAAGGGATGGCATTATTGATTAGTGACACCATTGTGTCTGCGGCATAAGCCACATTAGTGGTTGATGCAAGCCTGCCCTCGACAAGAAGGTAGCTTTTGGAAGGTTGAGTGAAAATGTCTTGGTTTTGGATGTCTATCTGTATGGCCTGACCGTTATTAATGGCGGCGGGATTTTGTGACTCGTACTCGCGGAATTCGTAAGATTCGATGCTATTGTCGTCAGACATCGCCGCACCGATGTCCAACATTTCGCTAGCTATATCAACTGTTGCCATTATAATACTATTAACTATTGGTAATTTTTAGACTTTAATTGTTGAGACAAGCAAATTTTCCACAAAGCACAAAATTAATTTCTACCCAAAAACAGGCCCTTTCCACGGCGATTTACCGCTTGTAGAGTTTTGAAGCCAGACCCAGCAATAAGGCTATTTATATCAGTTGCTGGTTGGTTTGGCTGCAAGTTGCTTTAAAAATTCAATGCTCTTTTCACTGAGTGCCTTTTCAAGAGGTATTGGAAGTGCAGCAGCGGGTTGTACCGCAGCGGCGACAGGTTGTGCAGCGGCGGCAGCGGCAGCGCGTCTTGCCTTTACTGCATCAACAATATTCCTGACTGCAGATGCGGTTGTCGCACCAGCCTTAGCCACACTACCAGCCACATTTGCAACATTTGTGATTGTGTCCTTATTTCTCGAGATAAAATTACCAACCCGACCAAAAGCGCTGGCAATTTTGGGTATCCAGTCGAAAAGCCCACCACCCATAACCCGACGCCGTTTCGATCTAACTCCAATGACAAACATGCCTTAATCTTATAGTTAAACGCCTCGTATATGAAATCTTATAGTTATCGTTTCACCACGGAGGTTTAATTGTTCACCGTTCTGGTCTGTCAACCACACTCTCATGCGCTGTACATGACCAGCTGGTACCACAGGCAGGTATACCAGGTTATTCGGCGACTCTACTATCTTATAGCCAGGCGAAACATCTGGAAAGAAACTATAGACTACTGGCGTCTGGCTACCTTTGCGGTATGACCCAGAAATGATATCACAGTTGACGAGAATGGTGTTTACCTTGAGAATATCAACTGGGTTATCTCCCTCATGATAGCCAGATTGTATAGTTTTAGGATTAAAGCCTAGCATAGACCTTATTGTGGATTGGGTCAAGTTTACTCGGTAATTAGCATTCGTAATATCCACATAAGCTCGCAGGAGCTGTTGAGCTGTTGGCTCCCACTGTGATATAGTGGGATTGCGGAGTTACGGTGTTGTCCCAGTGACCATTCCGTTCGAGTTGTCTTTGAATTGCGGCGTTAATCTGTGGAATCTCGTAACACCCTTCAGGAAGCGTGATCGTAAACCATGTTGTACCAGTGTTGTTGCTGTAGACAAACTTGTTGTTGGTTTCATCAACATTCGGAATAGAATTGTAAGTCTCTAAATTCACAAGAGCAAGTTCAAAGCGTTTGTTGGGATTTAGGTGCAGCATTGGTGAGAAGTTTTCGGTATAGTCGGTTTGATCTGAGGACCATATAATGCTAAAGTTTTCCTTAGGCAATGTCAGGTCTCGGATTTCTTTGAGAAGTTCTTCAAGGCGTTCCATGTTCAAAATAATAATATTAAATAATTATATTAATAATAATCACAGATTATTAATAATCACAGATTATTATTATACCGTCAGCAAACTTCGGTTCAACTGGAGTGCTAACTCTTTGTGGATCAAACCAGAACGAAGCAGTTCGTCAAGAATGGCTGAGATCTCGTTGTCAACACCAGTGTTACCAGCCGTTCTAGAGGCTATCAAAAGCTGTAATCTCTCTACAAGGGCGTCTGGGTTGTTGTAATACTGTACAGCTACACCCGAACCTTGGGTCAGCTTGAACTTTTTGCTTTTTCTGCCGTGAACTGGAAGCCCTGAAAGTTGAATGAGTTTCTTAAAAGTTTCAATTGCTTGAGGGGCGTACTGCTTGGTCTTAATGAAACGTTTTGTCAAAAGGCTGTACAGCGATTCATCTGCGGGTGCTTCGTAAACGAGGTTTCCACCTTTAAACGCCCTCAGAGAACCTGCAGAGAGAGCAACTGGGTCGATTAAGAGATCGCCGAATTTGTTGCCCTTTAGCTGTAGAGGTGAGATTGGAACAAACCCCTTTCCTCTTTTGGTGAGCTTGTATCCCTTCGACAATAAACGAAGTCGTTCTCTATAAGCGGCTAGGGCTTTGATTTCAACATCCAGCTCATCAAACTCGATCTCTATCTCCGTCTTTTTTCGCTTTTCTTTTCTTAGCGCCCAGGACACTTCTATTGTACCTATTAATTTGAAGACGATATCTTCAATCCCTGCTCTGTTAGCCAGGTTGAGGTCGCTCGGGGGTGTAAAACCATATCTCCTGATCACAACGATATTCAGACCTTGGTTGGGATTAAAGAGTAATGTTTGCGGGATTTCAGGTGCTGGGAGCGCCGGTGTTGCTTCTCCAAATATCGCCGCTATCGGGTTATAATTAGCCTCGTCTAAAATCTGCCTTGGTAAGTGCTCCAAAGCTCCAGTAACTTTCTGCAGTTCCTTGGATGTCGCCGCCTGTGCTTCAGTTGTTGCTGTAGCAATTGGTTTGAAAAGTTTAGTCGCATCGTACAGCAAGTCAGCCTCTCCCAGTTTTTCATCCACGAATCGCTGTCTCAATCGGTTCCTACGAGCTAAATAGTCTTGTGTAAACGCGTCACGCTCTTGTTTTGTTGAAATTTTTGTCCACATCATGAAAAATATAATAATATTTGCAAAATATGTAAACTTTATAATATTTATCAAACTTTATGTTTACTATATGTCAGTTCTTTAAATACTTGCCATGGGTTTATAGAAACGATCGAACCCGCAGCGATATTTACCATCGTAAACTTTTGAAGTTAGATCGATGACCGCGAACCCATATGGTTGGGCCGCACACTCGCTGAAGAATTTTCTGAATTCGTCTAACGGCATGTCACCACCAACAAATGTGTTGTGAATAGCTGTCAGATTTTTACCGTCTTGGTTGAAGAGTATAATTAAATTTGCATTATCACGAATCGCTTGCTTGGGAATCCGAAAGTAATTCTGAGTTAGGTAGAAACAGTCCGCTCCACCGTGTCTTCCCATAGTGAAATATTTCTCGATTGGCTCCTGTTTCTCCAGCATTACATCGTCAAAGACCATGATACTACGACCATCATGATGTTCACGATTCTTACAAAGCGATTCGACGGGAATGATATCTTCAGACGACGAGTGAAACGAGGCCACTTCCTTTCCAGCAACTTTTTCCAACTCTGTGGCCCAGTCACGAAGGAATTGATATTTATCCTGCCCTAGAGACTTTGAGTAGAGGTGGAGCCGGTCAAAGCGTAGGAATCCCTTGTTGAGAAGGAAGTTCAGCAACAGATTTGTTTTTCCACAACCACTCGGACCGCAGATGATGCATCTTATACTGGATGGAAGCAACCAATGATGATGCCTCGTTCCATCGTCCTGTTCTATATCAAAGTTTATTATCTCCATATCAAAAACAAAACTTTGTTTGTTTTTATAAACAAAACTTTGTTTGTTTTTATAAACAAAACTTTGTTTTTAAACAAATTTGTTTTTCAAAGAGTTATTATCAAACCAAACTAAAACAATGTATTGCCTCCGATGTAAAAGACACACTGAGACTTTAAATGAGACGACCACCGTTTTAAAGAACGGGCGTCCAGCCAAAAGGGGAACCTGTGCTGTATGTGGTATTCAGAAGTTTCAATTTTTAAGCTCGCAAGGCTCGCGAAGTAAGCGAGCTAAGCGAGTTCGTGGCGGTTCGCTGTTAAATAGCGCTCTAAACGCTCTACCACTGCCTGAAATGCATATGAGCCTTCCACCCGGTGCAGCTTCGGAAGATATTCCAGGAGGTTCGTTTCAGAACACTGGCAAATATTCCTATTGTGGACCATTCACCAAGCTCGACAAACGGTTGACGCAACGCTATCGCGGTGTTAACAAGCTCGACCGAGCATGCCTCGATCACGATGTGGCCTATGCTATCCATAAAGATACAACTGGGCGAAATCATGCAGACGACATCCTGGCTGCAGCTGCATCTAGGATTGCTCTAAATGATGAAATCCCAGAGTATGAGAAGAAAGATGCCCGGCTCGTATCGGCTATTATGTCATCGAAGTCGAAGATGGGGATGGGTGTTGGAGCCAGAGCAAAACGATGAACGGTTTGTTGCGTAAATGAAATGGAAGTTGCGTAAATGAAATTTTTCTTCTCTGTTGGAAATATATAACTTTACAAGAATATATATATTTTTACAACTGTATGAAATAATGGCTAAACACCTTTCCTCAATATATTACAGCCCAAAAGGGTATTGGCGAGGCAAAGCCGCGGTAACAAAATTAGCCTCAGCCGCCAAGGTTTCCCCGGCTGAAACTCGCGAATGGTTGAAGAAACAAGCCGTTTGGCAAATTTATCAGCCTGTACCACGACGAATTCCTCGTCCAATGTTGGATGAAGATAGGCCTAACACCGTTCATCAAGCCGACCTGCTGTATCTTCCTCATGACAAAGTTGGTCGTAAAAAGTACAAATATGCTCTGACCGTGGTTGATGTAGCCTCACGATACAAAGAGGCTGAGCCTTTGGTCGATAAAAGTGCTTCTGAAGTTGCAGCCGCTTTGGGCCGAATTTATAAACGAGGTCCATTGACTTGGCCTAGACTCCTACAGGTCGACCCTGGCCGCGAGTTTATGGGCGCCTTTAAACCATTGCTGACGAAGCACGATGTGCAAGTGAGGCGTGGAGAAGTTGGAAATCATCGCCAGCAGGGAATAGTTGAAAGATTCAATCGGACTTTGGCAGAGCGATTATTTGGCGCCCAATACGCACAAGAATTACTCCTTGCTGCACGGGGTTCCTCGGAAAGATCGGCTGAATGGGTACGCCGGCTGCCTGAGGTTGTGGCTGCACTAAACAACGAAACAACGCGTTTACTCGGAAAACATGGTATGGTTCCGGCTAAAGCCATTAAGGCTGATAGAGTAGTACAGAAACCCTCTCTTCCCGCTCGTCGTGCTGTTGGCCTGAAAGAACCGATTCTTGGACACGATGTTCTGGTCCGTTACTTGTATGCACCCGGCGAACTGGAGGGTGGTAACAGACGAGCTACAGATCCTAACTGGTCGTTGACCATACATGTTATTTCAAATGTTGTCCAACAAGCTGACCAGCCGGCATTGTATCATCTAGTAGATGGACCAGGCCGCGGATTTGTTCGCGAGGAATTGATCGTGGTACCTATAGACACTGAGTTGCCACCTGATAGAATTCTCAAGTTAAAAGTTCGTTGAGATATTCTTCTTGATCAATTCCGAATTTATCGTTTTGATAAATTTTATAATGCCCGTATGCCCTTGTTGTAATCCCATCATCGGCTATCCACTTTTTTGTGTCCAGTGGGGAAAGGGATATCTTGTTTTGCTCGTACACACCAATCTCGTGCCCACGACTTCGAATTGCAACCTGTGTGTGCCGCATCTGTTTTTGCTCAAACAAGCATTCTTTATACATCTCGTGATGTAGATCTTTCTTAACAACTGCTCTCTGAACTCCTTTTGCCTTTCGAATTTCAGATCTGGTAGACTGTAGAATCGAATACATCTTTGGGCGAAGTCCCACAAATTCGGCAATTGGAACTCCATTGCATTCATCTTTGAATTTTCCAACCACTTTCTTATTTTCTACATTGTGGTATGGGCTATCTCGCGGATATTCGCTGAGATCGTACGAAGTTTTATTGACCAACATATCGTCGTATGGATTCGGAGTTTCCACTTGAAATAGGAGACTATCGGTATCTGTATACAGAAGTTGGGCTTTTTCGCCGTACTGCGCTTTGACATCGTTGTACCAGAAGTCGTACATCAGATGTTTGGACAGATCTAGAACCGCCTGGCCGACATAGACCGGCCTGTTCAACTTCAGTTTGCCTTTTGTACTATGAATTGCAGCAAGTCCGCCATTGAAGATGCGATGCGATTGATAGGCTGGGTCGGCGATCAATTTACGAAGTTTGTCCTCTTGTGTTCCAGCCACTAAGTTGACTCTAATCCTGCGACGAAGGTTCTCCATCGTTTTCCCAAAGACTGCATTGTTAGCCAGTTTGAAGAAGTCCTTCTCAAAGTCAGAAGTTGATTTGGCTCTTAACTCTGTATTCATCTCGATGTACGGCTTCATCCAGGCTTCCTGTCGAAATTTAACAGCACGATGAATTTTACTGACTCGCATGCCCAACGAATGATATAGTTTGAGATTTCTGTAATGAACCACATATCGTTCCTTCTTTCGTAGGCTGGGAACCAACTTTACACAATCTGTGAACTTGCATCCCAACTGTTTCACGAGCAAGCTCTGATAGTCGCTCAACCAATCTTCTCGGACAGATAGGGTTTCTGGGGCTAATGGATAGTCGTTGTGGGCGTCATGGAGATGTTCCGGGTATTCAAGGTCCACTTCGAGTAAGAATCCTTCGGGGGCGTCGTCCGGTGTTGCCAGTATTTCGTTTAGAAAATCTGGCGAATCTTCACACCAACTAAATCCACCGACTGGTAGCATTTGTTGCATAGCCCATCCGTACAGGTTATTTGCATCCAGATACATAATCCAGTTGTTTGGCTTCGTGGTATCGTGGTCAGGGCATTGTGGATTGTTGGCTTTTGCAAATCTCTGGGATACCATCGATACCCCACCTCGAAGACCTCTTTCAAAGAATAAATGCATGTCGATGTCTGTCAACAGTTCGAGTTCTACTTTTGTCTTTTTCAACAACGCATCCCAAGCCATTCCAGGTAGACTGAAGTAGTATGCTGGGTCTAGCTGATAATGCTTCATCGATGTGGCTCTGAAAGTTTCGAAAACATCAGCTAGTAGAAGCACATCCGTGCGGAGATACAGGTCGTGGTAGTCACCCATGGTTTTACAGTCAAACTCCTTCCAAACTCGTTGGGCGTGTTGGTAATCAGTGTCTGAAATGTCTTCTCTGGTCAACTTACTGTAGAATGCCTCCTTTGGTGGGAGCTGGTCTTCTTCGAAACGATTGTAGCTATCTATATACTCATAGGGATACACACCTTTTCGCCGCAATAAATCTAGTTTTAAACTATGTGTCATTGGAGCTGTGATTTTTAGATCATCCAGTGATAGATTGCTTGACAACTTGTCCAACGAACTATTTAAGAACTGGAGACTGTCGATGAACTGGAGCTGACCTAAGCTGAATGTCATATACTTCTCCATATTATTTGGGATGCAGGTGATTTTATCAGCCTCGTAGCCAGTCATTGCTTGCATAATCAAATGGCTGTCATAGCCACGAAGATTGTGAAAGACCACTGGCACTTTACATTTGTCTGGATATATGCGAAGTTTGAGATTGCATGCATTATGAGCTGCTCCACGAAAGTTACCAGTTATATGACAATGATCGCGGACTTTTATCCAAAGTTTCTTTGTTTTCTAATACATCTCCGCAGATGTGACACTCGGTAGCCTCACGAAATGATTGGTGATCAGTCTCTGTCATGACCATCTTCGCTGCATTAGCCAGATTTTTTTGTATATTAGCTAACTCACCTTGTAGGCGATGAAGGAATTCCTCTACAGCATTCTCTCCGCGATAAAGTACGGGTTTGTATGAGAAACCATCACTTCGAACCACTATGTAACAGAAGCTGCATGGTTTCTGCTCGGCAATGAGTCTGGTATTAGTTTCTGCGAGGTCTTCGACTGGGATATTTAGTGCTTCAAAGTCAGCATAAATAATGTATGGAACTCGCATCTGTTTGTGGTGATTCTGAAATTTGAGTATATTTTTACCTTCTTCAGGCATCACAATCCGCTGTGGTTTCTTGCTAATGCCTTTACAATCTTTGATATGAGCATCTAGCAAGTCTTGCCTAGAGAATGGATGTATACAGCGGCGACATGGGTATAATTTGTGTTCATGTTTATTATGTTTATTTATAATTCGGCCTAGGTCTTTAATCCAGACATAATGCTGATTCTCACCGTCGGATAGTAGTAGAAGGTCAACATTGTGGTCTGTGTTCTGGTTTGATACACGGATCGGATACAACCCCTTGTTCCACCCAAACACGCATACCGATACGCCTAGATTCTGTCGTTCAAATTTATCGATGCTGGTTACCTCTACTGGAAATTTGATTCCAGTGAAATCCAGCTTTTTGAGGTGAGCACGATATGAGGTTGGGCGGTGAGGATGTTGCCCATCTGCTGGATATAAGGCTGATAAGGACTGCCCACTCAAAACAGCGGTTGTCCTCATTCTTCACATTTATGACTGTGCGAGGAGGTATGTATTTAGGTGTTGGGAAGTAACTCTTACCTCGAATTGGTTGATAGTTTGCAATACAAATATCTAGTGCCATAACTCGCTTTAACCTCCAGCCTGAACCCTGGTTAGTATACGACTCAAGGTGTTTTAAGACTTCGGCTTTGGCCGCTTGCACAACTCCTTTGATGTTGCCCGCATTGGTGATGGGTTCTGGTTTACTCCGAAAGTAAGCGGTGGTGGTGAAATGGGGCATCCTTGTCGTCATACACATTATCAACAGTGAGTCCCAACTTTTCCAACTCAACCGTTAACACTTGTGAGTATTTTACACCGTGCTGCCTGAAAAGCTGTTCATTGAGCTGTGTCTCGATGCCCGGCTGCATTGCACTCAAGAATGTCAACGCGTCTCCCTCTAACCCATGACCATGAGGAACATTCGCACGATAGTCTCTAAGCTGATTAGTAAACTCTTTGTATAGCAGAAATGGTGGTGGACCGTTTTTATTTTTCTTAGACAGGAGGGGATCGAACTCTACCAGAAGGGCTTTTCGTTTTACACCTCTTTGTTTTCGCACGGGAGGAATTGGTCTTGGGAGAAGCGGTTTCAATAAGCGTCGTTTGGTTGCTTCCGGGATAGGCTCATCAAGAATGTTCTGTATAATATTCCGGAGAGCTGGAGGCCCGTTAAACTCAGCTAGCAGCTGCTCAATGTACTCATCCATAGACAATGCCATCCAAAATATTTTTTGTGTGTGGTTAATAACAAAATCTTAATATATTATACAAAATATTTATTCAATTGATTTTTTTAATATATTATTATTTCCTTCACTTTATTTAAAATTTATTATATTTTCTTGATCTGATAATATCATGTTCACAGTTCATACATAAACCAAATCATTTGTTCAACTGGTATTCAAATTGTGATTGATGAAAGTCGTTTGCACTCTTCTCGAAACTCACGAACAAGGTTAAATTTAGCAGTGTAATAACCACAATCCATGCAGAAATCTATTACTCGTGTTTTAATGCCCCTACCACATCTAGCGCATGGTTTAGTTCCACCACCATTACGCAACAGAAATAGGTGAGTAAAACAATACTGCCCGATGCACCTACGAGAGCAGAAAGTTGTTTTACCGATTGAAAGATATTTGCACGAATTTTTCCCTGTCATTTTGTATGTATATATATTAATCTATATATTTTTTCAATTGATTATTTTGTAATATTCTTTGAGTGTGTGGTACACACAGGTATAATATTATAGGGGTCCGTGCATTTCTGCTTTTGACATATATGTCCAACGGCTTAATTCAGTTTCACTATCGATTTTGTAATTTTCTCTTAGACTTCCTGGTAGCCTATGTAAGCCAACAAAATGCTGTAATATTATTGCCATGGTTTGTATTTAACGAGACATGTGGTCTATGAACATTATTATGGGCTAGTAAGCTTCTCTTGATTTTATTCGCGATATTTATCGCAGTATAGGACCTAATACAAGCAATAGGCCTAGCCTACTCATCTATTATCAATAGGCCTAGCATCTCTTTCACCTTAAAACCTTCCTTTCGTCGGAGTACCTCGCACTGGGAGAGCACAGTGATAGTTTTTAAGCTAGGCTTATGCGCAGTAGCATATAGATAATGTTATAGGTAATGATAATATATAAATCTCCTGAATGAATAATAATATTAAAAAGATATGCGCTATAAAAGTGTCTCCTCTATGGTGACAGAAATAGCTCACAAGCGCAGTTGATTATCATTTTCGCTTTAAACACATAAGTCACATTGGCGACCTATTGTATCTTTAAACTAACAAATGCCGTAATATTATTGCCCTTGTGTATGATAACCAGGTCTATTTTTACGAAGGCTCTACAAACAGTATTATTGAAGCGAAAAAATGAAGAATTTTGTCAAAGGATTTCCAGCATACAATGAATCAGCCAATAGGCATTGGCCTGCCCATAGAGATTTATAATATATAAAGGAATATGACAAGTGCACATGATGCAGACAGATTTTAATCTTAGATTGAAAATCCGTTGGCCTACACTTGGTAAGTTTCTCGTCTGGTTCCAATATAGCGCGTTATTTGTTAGAAAAAGGATTCTAAGATATATACATTTGTTAAGATTCACAAGGCAAAGTGATGCAATAGTTATTTTGGTCGTTTTTCATTTTTACTTCAAACAAAGACTATTATCAGATTCTTTCCAAAGCCAGTGAGAAAAGTTATTCGGTGTAGATTACTCTAACAGATTGCCGGAAGTCATTTCCAGCATTATTCGGAACGAGACTCGGCGACCTAGTTTTTGCCCTAGTTTTATTTGCGAAACGAATATTTTTTCTATTTTGGGAAAATGTTGGAATTAATTTCCGGTGCCTCCCTGCTAAAATCTTTGCCGTGTGCCATCGAACACCTGTGCACCATCGACGTATATTGAGTCGAGCCCGTGTACCATCGATGTATATGCTGTGTGCAGTTTACACGATGATATCGAAAGCAAAAGCTTAGTCGCAATGCGATGACAATTTTCGACAATAACAAAGCTTTAAGAGTGAATTTAAAATAGAATTACAAATCGATTTCAATAGAGTTTTACAGAGTAAATACAAAATAGACGTTTAAGCTGGGATTAAAGTTTTCTGTATGACACATGATAAATAAATTGTAATATTGAGTCACGAAGTAGCTTTTCGTTAAGGATTATAAGAGTCTGGGTAGCCTGTAAGCCTCGGATAGTAAATGGATCATTTATATAGCGACTGCGCTGGCTGCCTCTTTGCCTCGGCGGATTTTATAAAGCAATTGGCGGCTTCAGAATCACCTTGACAGTGAACTGTGTATGTTGGACTGATACTGCTAACGATGCTGCTGCTACTGAGCCATTAACCCCCTCAGCCCCGTATTTATGAAATTAAAAACAGCTTTCCTATTTAACTGACTCCAAACCCCTTTTTTCCCTTAATATTACCCAAGGAAAGAGAATGAACATCTTTTTTCCGCCCATCTCCAAAGCCTGAAGTCAACTCTAAATCGATCTTGGCCCCAAACTGTAGTGTATCGATGGTGGGTCGTTGGGAAGACCACCGTTTCGGTTTAAAAGCCTACTGTGATGGATTGTTGACTTATTTAAGATTGTTTTGGCCCCACTTCGGCCCCCTTCCCCAGTCTGGTAGCCGTGTTGGGTCTACCTTGAGTGGGAGGGGGCTTCTATTGTGCCAGAAGGCTGTCCTAGGACTCGTGGCGCCCTCAGGTATAAATATAAAATTACGGGGGGCCCCACACTGAGTCCCTAGTTCTAGTTTGGCCGTGTTGATGAGCAGATCGAGCGATTGTGTGTCACCCACAGTCGTCATAGGTAGAACAGTGAAGTTGTTCGGGTCATTGTTTATTCCGTTGAAGGTGGAGTAAATGGTGAATCCAGTCGGAAGCCAGGTCGGGTAGTAGATCCATTCGATGTAGTTGTTGGGTGACAGACCGGTGACGTTACAGCTGAGACGGATGTTCTGTTCTCCTCTTTGAGCACCGACGCTCGGAGGGTAGACGGATACCATGGGGCCTACGGTGATAGACAATAGTTAGAATGCATACGAGTTAGTGGAGGAGATAAATTATCAAAATTCATGAAGAAATGAAGCAGTGATCTTGGCTAGTGGTAACATATTTGACATAGCATGACCAAATAATAAGCAGTTGCAGCACGTTAATCTTTTCGAAATGTCTCTTCAGCGCTTCGTATTCCACACAAAAGTGATCGATGATTCGGTCGGATCAAAGAAAATCATAGTTCTTTGAACCCCAATAGTTCATCTTCTTTGCTAAATTACTATTCTTTTCTACGCCTCTGTGCTTTCTATGCTAGGAAGGTACTACATAGACCTGCAGGAAATGACGGTCACTAGCCATCGAGTTAAAGCCGCACTTATTCTTACTGGATTACCGACTATATATAGGCCTACGTAATGCGCTGTTGGCGACGAAAGGTGTAACTGTTGCTGTGTTGTATTGTACTGATGGGAACTGGGTCGATCAGAGCAGTTAATCTTACGATTTAAAACCGTGCATTTCAGACCACAAGGGGCATTCTTCAAGTGTGATTTAATTCTTTATGTAGGTGACATTCTATCCAATACACTTGTACTATTTCTTCCTTGTTAAAATTATTAGTTCACAGTGATAATTGTTGATTAAGATGAAACTTAGACATAATTAACTCGACTTTCTTTCTATACTTCTACTTGTGATTAACTAATCTCTGGTAGTACTACAACACACTATGAATTCACATTGACACCGTTCAATGTTTCAAATATTTTCTTCTTTCTTTAAAAATATATGAAATCATTCAAATCAATATTGAACTTCAACTCAATCTTTTACACACCGTCAGTAAAAAATCGACTATCATCAACATCTTAGTTTTCGCGCCTCACTTGCAATGCACATCTGCGGCACACCTGTTCAGCTCAAACGAATTATTGTTATTCAGACAGAGGGCGAACACTGTTCAGCTGATATTTTTAATTCATTATACATACATAGAAAAGGCCTGTTTACAGACGGACTTTGGATATATAATCTGTTGGTAAAAACTCAGATCGTGCGGACAAATCAGCCTATAGTGCTATCAAGTAAGTAAGTAAGTAGTTTATTCACCACAAAATAAAGCAAAATGACAATACACAAATTTTACAAACCTAGTGGTGGGCTACCGGTGAAGTCACATAGGACTCATCTCGCCGGTCACCCTAATAATAATAATAATGCTGGCGTAATACACGTTTTAAAAGAGCAACAAAATACTGGTACCAATTAACAAACCAGTCTCATGACAATTGTTAATAAACCATTTTTTCCCACTGGGAAGCAAAAACATACAACTTAGGAGTGCTTTAAAGCCTTTAAACAGGCCACAATTGGGATTATCCTCTTACTATATAATGCACTGAACCAAAACCTCATAATACAAAACTCATATACCCTGTAACATCTACAGGCACAAGGAGTTAATCAAATGCAACTTTAGCATACGTTTAAAATGACTAATTGAAGCTATATTTCTAATATGGCTTGGAAGCTTAATGTAAGATTTCGGGAAGTGATATCGGCAAAACGAAATTTTTTAATGGCAAGTTAAAATAATTTTTGAGTAATACACTTTCCTACAACCACACATTTCTTCATAATATTTTGATACAGGTAACCCGGTACTCTATTTTGTCGGGAGTTGAGGTTCAACCACTTAGCTCTTATTTTCTTGTTATTATGACTGTTATCTAAAATCCAGCCCTCCCCAGTAAAGAAATGCTCATGCCTTGCCACGATCCGCATATTTTATGTCCTACACGAATTGCCCCTGTTGAAAAAATGTCTGCGGGCGCCCTTGTACATGTATATGAGTGAGGTATAGTTACTAGCCAGAGTGTTCAATAGCTCACTTTAAGGCGCGCCTGTTATTATTATTGGGTTTGCAATTGACTGCGAATTGCGCTGTTCGTGACGACAGATCATAAGCCGACATGGCAGCCACAAGATGCCGTTAAGTTAGTGGGGCGCGGTGGTGTAGGGGTATGTTCGGTGCCTTGCAACCGGAGGGTTGCGGGTTCGAATCCACCTCAAGCCGCCGCGTAGGGACCTTGAGCAAGTCCTTCGCGCACAATTGCTCTGCAATATAATTGCTTCTGCGCCGCCGGGGCGTGTGGCACTTCTGAGCTTAGTAAGAAGGGCGATATCAAAGATCAGTTGTATTGTATTGTATTAGACGACGTTCGTACCCTTGCCTAACAGATATTGCTTTACTTTGACCTAATCTTAATTTGTTCTGCTCTTCCGTATTTCTACCATTGCTTACATTACAGTACTTAACCCTTCAGTTTACCCTGCGATACTTCAACCAGCATTGTCATGCCAATCTTTTTCTGAGTAACCAGATATGTAACGTACCTAATACAACAACGTTAATGGACTTTTCCTGGGAATTTCTGGGCCCGAAATCGCACTTATACCGAGCAGCCAGTTCTGGTTTGACCGTCTTGATGACCAGACCGAGCGATTGTGTGTCACCCGCCAGCGTCCCGTGGTAAACGGTGAAGTTGGTTGGGTCATTGTTTATGCCATTGCGGGTGGAGTAAATATCCAGTCCAGTGGGATTCCACGTCGGATAGTAGCTCCACTTGATGTAGCCGTAGCCAGGCAGACCGGTGACGTTACAGCCGAGTACGACGTTGTGTTCTCCTCTTTGAGCAGCGACGCTCGGAGGATAGACGGATATCGTCTGATCTACGGTTAAAGACAATAATAATCACCAACCTCATTACCATTATCATCTCCATGAACATCAGCACAACAGAAACAGGGTCGAACCCTCAATCGCTACACCACAGACTAAACGACGCTGGCAAACGTACTACCGAATAGACTTATGTGGTGAATCATCTTCACCGTCATCGTAGCCAACAGCATCAACATCAATAGTACTAACGCTCATCATTACCATCACTATCACCACCACCATCATCATCATCATCATCATCATCATCGTTGTCGTCATGGCTATGGCAAGAATGCATACTAGGAGATAAATTAATGAGGAAACGAAGCAGTAATCTTGGCAAATGTAGCATACATGACGTAGCATAATAAAAGACAGTTGTAGCATATTTATTGTTTGGAAGTGATCGATGACTCGGTCCGATCAAAAAGATCATACCGAGGTCACCTCTCAACCTAAATAGTTCATCTTCTTTACTAAATAACTATCTTTTTCTATGCAAGATACTAAATTAATAACTATCCCTTTCTATGCCTCTGTGTTGTCGCATTTAGAAGGATTCGTTGGCTCGAACAAGACCCAACAACTTTACAACTGGACTACGTAAGGTAATGTAAACAAAATAGAATGATGTAAGAAGGTAAGGTATGCTCAATGTATATGTATGGTTTGGTCACGTATCTGACTAAATGCTGGACGTCCTGCACTGGCTCCCAGTATCCCAACGTATCACCTTCAGTGGGATCTCTGCCTTTGTGTGGCGCTGACTTAATCTCGGTACTGCGACCTCATACTTACGGGAGCTGTGCTGTCCAGCCTCGGCCTGCAGTGGCCACCGTTCCAGAGTTCGAGGGTACGCGTACCCTAAAATAGAATACGTTAAAATACGTACGTACCTTTAAAAAAATAGAATACGTGTATGGTACGTATCATACACCGAAAATTTTATTTATGGTTTACTCGGCAACCCATAGCCTACTCAAGGATCCTGAGTGGCCGAGTGAGTTGGTAGCCCGCTCGTCACGTCGGCGCCCCGGGTTCGCTTCCCAGTCGGTCGGTTTATCAGAGATTAATTTCTCGGATCTTTACTGCGGGTGGCTCGGTCGCAATATAAACGTGGAGTACAATACAACACACAACACAACACAATATACTGGGGCGTGGTGGTTTGTGGGTATGTTCGGTGCCTTGCAGCTGGAGGGTTGCGGGTTCGAATCCACCTCAAAGCCGCCGCGTAGGGACCCTGGGCAAGTCCTTCACTCGCAATTGCTCATGCGCTTCGGCGTGAAACTCCGACTACAGCAGTAGTCGGGAGCGCCTCTGAATGGGAAATCTGGTAGGGGCGCTATAACAAGTGTTCAAATACAATACAATACAATACGTATAATCTGATGAGCAATGACGTGGTTAACGTATTTTTTTATTATTTTTGTATTGTTTACGTACCCTAAAATAGGGTACGTTAAAATACGTACGTACCTTTCAAAAAATAGAATACGTATGGTACGTACCCTCGAGCTTTGCTACGTTCTTTGGTCCATGGTTTGTCCCCTTTGCACGCGCTTCTACGTTCCAACACCGGGCTTTCTCCGTCGCGGGTCCGACCATTTGGAACGGCCTTCCATTGGAACTACGTCTACTACCAAGGACAAATACTTCTGCCTTTAACTGATCTTTGAAATCCGTCCTTTTCAGCCGCGGGTGGACCGGCAGCGTTTCTGAGTAGGCATCATCAAGGGGCGCTATATCTAGTTTATAATGATTGATTGATTGATTGATTGATTGGCATGCACCTGGACAGAAATTCAGCGCCCTATTAAAACATCTCTGGGGTTCGTAATCGAAATCGTTAGCAATAAATTTCTGAAGCGCTGCTCTAAAGCTAAGCGCAGGGCCCCAGTTTATTCACGAGCGCTCTGTCAGGTCAGGGTTAAGTCAAGGTTTCAGTCAGGTCAAGTAATTTGTTCAAAACTAACTTATTCATCGGTATTCAGCCAAAGGAAATAATTTTCTCTTTATAATACGAAATGCCGTCTATTTGAAAACAAATCAAAGATTTCTTGGCGCACGGATCAACATTTTGGCAATTCCTAGCGCAGTTGACGTACACCCCTTAGGACAACAAACGATGTCTTTATACCTGCGCCGTGATCTCTTTTGTCTGTGAGGTGTGTGTCCAATCAATTTTACCTGTACACGCATCGAAATCTATTCACAAGCGAAAGAAAAAGATAACTTACTTTCGGCTGTAGCCAGAACGAACGTGGTGACGATGACCAAAAGGGTCTGAAGGAGAATACCATGTAGCACCATTTCCATGCAATAACGCCGCTTCATAAGAAATTAAGCACTTTTCGTAAGAATTCTTGACTTAAAACGAAGCACGAAGTAATGGCGGTGCCTTGCTGTCCGTTACGTCTCAAGACTGATCAGTTTGAAACCGTTTGGTCTAAAGAACAAGCCATCCATCGACCGAGCTAGAGAGACAGATAACGACATAGGTGACTAAGATAAATTTACGCGTCTTTCATTCCCGATAGCTTAAGTGTTTATTCGCAGAATAACAAAGCGATCAATGACGTGAGTTATTGATTAATTAAGCGAGTCAATAAGCCATTGTCTGGCAGACTGAATGACTGATTGACTGCATGGTTCACTGATTCACTGATTGATTGAAGGTCCACAGACACACAGAGTAATGGTAACATCACTGGCGTGCATAGCTGTTTGAAGCGGGATCGCTTCCCGTACCCTCCAAAAGGTCCAAAAGGTCCACTCAGCCTATCATTCGCAAGGTGGCGCGCTGGTAAAATGAGCAGTAGGACGTGATGGGCGCCTTGCATGGCTGTCCTATACAGAAAATTCGACTCCTGTATTGACTATTGATCATCTGTTTATACTGAATTGTTTGTCGGTTTGAAACAATAAAGAGTATCATTATTCATTATTATTTGTATTACATTGGAATTGTAATTGAACATTTATATAGCATTATGTCAAGAAAATGATAATTAATAGGCGTTACCTACATGTATAGTCTAATATTAAATGCCAAATAAACAGAACTTCATCAGTTAGCAAAACAATGCACAGAAAGGTAGAATGGTGACCATTGGCGCCCACGCACACGGGGAAAACCCAACCAATGGATTCCCATCGAAAGTTGACAGATGGCGTAATGTTCAGAGTCAGTGGACCAGTTTGCGTCTAGAGTTGTGAAGAGCGATAACGTCACCACCCAATGGTCTGTCGTTGGTAGCCTATTGTATTATGCCGGTCATCCATAAAACCTTAGAATCCACCTTTAGCAGTGTTCATCACGTGCTATTCAGTCGATCGATTGAGTTTTTCTAAGGCGTATCTCTGACTGACTGTGCTGTTGTTTGTCAGGGCGCCCTTGTAACGGCATGTGCTGTGTTACGACTCCATAGAAATTGTCGGCATTATTATTATTATTATTTTTTTAATTTTTTTTATTTTATTTTTTTTTTATTATTAACAACAATATTTATTTTTTCCATCGATACATCAATAGACAAGCTGTCGTCTGAAATTAACATTATTAATTATTAATTATTATTATTATTATTATTATTATTATTATTATTATTATTATTATTATTAATCGATTGATTGACTCATTAGGTTATCAATCGATTGAATAATTAATCAATTGATCAGCCGTCCGGTAATGGTTTAGTCAAGAAAAATAGCAAAAATAATAGCAACAAATAACGATTAAAATAGTAATAGACCTAATTATTATTGCTATTAATACTATTATTATCTTATTATCTTAGCTTCATTCTCTGATATTAAATTATATTCAGACAATTTTGATTAACATTTGTGCCGCATAGAATCAAAAAGCGATAATTTATTAATCATTTCGGAGGAACGTTGAATCATGCAAGGTAGATCGAGGGAAATAGAAGAAATCTTTGGAAAGAACTACAGCAGAAAAAACCCTAAGAATATGCTGGGCCTCACCTTCTTCACGAAGTCAATCACTATGACTGTGCAGGCCACTCCCTTCGGTTCGGCCATGTTTGCTGTCCAAACTTCGATTGCCAGAGTTCGTGACTTTACCAGTTTAAACTTTTTTTAAAAATATTATGAAACTGGAATTACAATCTCTACATAATTGACTTGAAAATAAATGCAATACCTTGCACTCAATAAATGAGCCATTGATTCTACCACGTGTACTACATTGTATTGTATTTGAGTGATTCTGCATAATACCATGGCCTACATGGTTCCTTTTGAGCTCTCTCCTTGCCATTTATTGATGTTAACTTTATTGTCTGCTTATTCTGTAAGCTGTTGGAGATCAAAAAAGCGATCAATCATCTTACTCTTTCGCACTCAGCAACTTCCTTAGCTCAAGATTTTAATGAAGTCGATTTCTGATTAGTTTCATAGTAGAAAATCAACTCCTATTGGACGTAGAAAATCTTAGATCCACCAGCATTATGCCTGATTGTTTTACTGTCTCTTTGTCTTTACAAAGATGGAAATGGTTAACTAGCTGAACCATAAATTATTGTGTACAAAAGCATTCTTTCAGTAGGGCGCACATTTCACTCTTGGCTCAGACAATTGATACAGATAAGAAACAATGCAAATCAGCTGCACAACCATACGCACAGCTGAGCCTGTGTAGGCGCTGCGTTGTGACAATCCTAGTATTTACTCTGGTAGTTTTAAGTGTTTAACGACATCTTATGGCTGTTGGAGCCGTTGACCTCACCCTCCACCTTTATCCCGTTTCGGGACTGGCACCACCCGTAGGCGGCAGTGGCGGAGTTAGCGTAATATTCTCTTCTATATCTATCCTAAATGTTTCCAGCTATGGTTCATAGACTGTTCTGTCCAACTCTCCACAACTTCCAGTTGCTGATCGGGTACAATTCAGGATCGCTACACTCGTTTGGAAGGCTATGACTGGCAACGCTCCGGACTACATTGCTAAGCTGTGCATTCCAGTTGGTACTCAAACTGGTCGGCGGGCGATCCGGTCTGCCTCGCGAAAAGACTTGATTCTACCCTGCTTTCGAACGACCACCCGTGCTCGTCGGCACTTTTCAGTGTCGGCGCCGCGGATATGGAGTGCTCTTCCACTCTCTGTTTTTGATATTAATGCCTCATGTAACTATATGGTTTTCTCTAGACCCGTAAAGACGCACTTTTCAGCTCTTAGATGGCCACCTGTTGTGCTCTCTTGTGAGACTCTTAAGTGGCGCTTCACAATTGTCCAGTAACATAATAATAATAATAATAATAATAATAATAATAATAATAATAATAATAATAATAATAATAATAATAATAATAATAATAATAATAATAATAATAATAATAATAATAATAATAATAATAATAATAATAATAATCTTTTCTTTATTAAGCGCCTGACAAACGCACTGGACTGTACATTTACATGTTATGCAATTTAAATCTTAACTACTAACAGAACAGACAGCCTGCAATACACGGCGCTAATAGCAGCCTACAAAGCATATCCGCCCTACGGGACTCGAACTCGGTACCTCTCGCTCTCCATGCCAGCGTGTTATCCAATGCGCTATCGAGCCCCCCTAAAAAAGATTAAAGATTGTATTAAAGATCCCTTAAAGATTGTACTACATAATTTACATTACATAATACAACCATTGCTAATCCGACCTTCTGTCGTAACGCTTAGTGTCCTGTACTTGCACAAGCCAAGCAATAGGTCTTATATACACGTACTATTCCTGCCGGGATACCCACATTGAGCCCTCACAGGACCCACTTTTCCTAATAGATCCGCATGGAGCCCATACGGGTCCCATGGAAAAGCTGGTAGGGATACTTATATGCGTTCTCTAGCAACAACTTAAACAACGCTACGAGTATCTTTCAGCATTAACTGTGTAATTTGTAGAGAACCATACTGTAGGTAGTTGCAGCTATGGTACCGTGTAGGATAGTCTGATACAGAGTAAACGAATGTGGATTTGAGAGACCCTGTGATTGTGAACCCAGTTCGTCAGGACTTTCGGAGTATAATGATCACGACTCAACAGGCAAGGAAGATGCTTATTTAATCTTCTCTTTAGCATGTTTCGAAAAATAATAGGTCCGATGCCTAGCAATCATTAAAATCCCAATATGAGTTCAGATTATAATGGAGATTGGCATTAGCGATGTAAGCTAATTATCGCTGAATACATTGAAGTCACAATTAAGAAGAATGAATAGGCATCACTACGCTAATATTAAGGTCAAAATTAATTTTTTTTCTTATTAATGAATTAATATTAGAATAATGAGGACAATACTTAGGCCTATATACAAATAAATTCAGATCCGATCCGGTGAAATGACGTTCGTTAAGCTTATGAATGTTTATCATAATTGGTTAAATGAATATTAATCATAGAGTAATAGAGTTTTATGTTGGCAAATTTAAAACAGATTAGTAATTAACGAAAAGAGCGGAAGTTGAGCCGCCTTTCATCGTTGTCATTGCCGAGGACCTCTCTTTCATCCGACCTGTATTGGAGAAAACATTACAAAGGAAATCACTAAAATTGAAGGGAACTGATATGAAACTAAGACCATATGAAATGAGTTATGGACAATCAAGTCATAATGAGCCCAGTAGAAATGGTTTTAGGTAAGTTAATTTGTGGATGAAGAAAGTGTTGACAGCTGAACTATACTTACGATGTCGAATTATGAAGAAGACTGTGATTGCTATGGCTGCCAGGACCACAATTGGAACAATCACAGCCATCGCGATCACCCACGCCTCTGCAGTTCATAACAACAGAATTGTCATTGTTTTATGCACAGTATGTATACAATTATAGGCCTATATGTTCATTTT